>OZ038453.1:25083611-25298564 GCA_964036195.1 Sphaerolaimus hirsutus | reverse complement strand
ACGACAATTTCGTACTTGGTTTTCAAAAATTTTCTTGTGAAATAATAACCCCCCCCCCTCGAAATACCCCCCCCCCTCGTTTAACCCCCCCCCCCCCCCCCCTCTCGGGACCACTATGAAACAATCACCCCCCGGGGGGTATTTCGAGGAAAAACGGTAACCATGAATTTTCAACCGATTTTGATGGTTGGGCACTTAAAATGATCGGAATAATGTGGCGATCACTTTTATCGAGCAATTACAATGATTACAAATGAATGATAAAATATTTAATTCACTACAAGCTACCATTGCTACTATAGTCTACTGATCGTAGTCGTTGCTGTACAGAGAATGGAACCTAACGACGGGTAAGTTCTCCAAAAAAACACTTTCTGTGTTTTGAGTTTTTCAAAAATGAATACCTGTGTTTTGAGTTTTTTATCGAAAAAAACTTGAGTAACTCTGTTTTTATTTCAGTGTTTTTTGTTAAAACTCACGTTTTTTGAGTTTTTTCCTAAAAAAACTCGAGTTTTCCCCCCAAAAAGTTCTGATTTACAGCATTTTGATGTGAAAACAGCGGTTTTCCTATAAAATATTGGTTTTGCACATGTTTTAACCCCACATAACGTATGTGTATTCATTCAAGTGTTGAAAAAGTCCATAAAAACGTCCTCAATGAGGACATCATTGTCCTCATTGTTTTATGGACTTTTTCAACACTTGAATGAATACACATATGTTATGTGGGGTTAAAACATGTGCAAAACCAATATTTTATAGGAAAACCACTGTTTCCACATCAAAATGCTGTAAATCAGAACTTTTTGCGGGAAAACTCGAGTTTTTTAGGAAAAAAACTTAAAAAACGTGGGTTTTAACAAAAAAACACTGAAATAAAAACAGAGTTGCTCAAGTTTTTTTTCGATAAAAACCTCAAAACACAGATATTCATTTTTGAAAAACTCAAAACACAGATATTCATTTTTGAAAAACTCAAAACACAGAAAGTGTTTTTTTTGGAGAACTTACACAGTGTTATACAGCTGTTATACAAAGTGTTATACAGCTGTATAGCGCTCCCGGGGCGCTATGCTTGGTTCCAAAAACATTAGCTAAGTGGAAATATTTTCAGGACAAATCAAGCTGAATGGTAATGAAAGGTCCACTTGGTTTGAACTATTTGAACGTTTTGCCTTGCGGCACGCATTGTTATTCTGCGGAATACACGTTTTTCCATCGAATTCGGTGCACACTGGGAGGGAACACAAAGTATGTAAATTTTTAAGCAAACATTTTCCTTGCATAGCGCCCTCCTCGCAATGATTTAACGCCCGGGCGTTATACAAGTTTTTAAAAAAGGTTACCGATAAGTGCCTCGGTTTTGTATAACGCCCGGGTGGTTTACACGGAGAAATACGGTAAGGTCGCCGATATTGCAATATGACGTATATCAAATCGATTTTGGCCCTGAAATCACTATTTCGGCATTTCTTGGCCGTCTGCCAATTCGCTTTTTATTTTATTTTGTCGGGCGGGTTACTCGCATAAGTCGCGCTTTTGTACGCTCGTGCATGCATTTCTTTCTTGTCGCTGCCCTCATGGTTTCGGTTGCAGAATGTAAACACTAAAAAAGTGACCACCTGACTACACAAAAGCGCGACTTATGCGAGTAACCCGCCCGACAAAAAAAAAATAAAAAACGAATTGGCCGACGGCCAAGAAATGACGAAATCATGATTTCCGTGCCAAAATCGAAGTGAAATACGTCATATTGCAATATCGGCAACCTTAAGGGATGGTTTCGTATATTTTACAAACCGCCTTGCTCTTGGTGCATGTGCGTCGATGCGGCTGAACTTTAAAAAATCTATCGGGCGTACGCCCTACCCTACAAATCCGTAGGGATAATTAAATCTGGCCCATGGAGTGTATGTGATGCATAGTGTTTCTGTTTATGGGGCATCATCATGATGTTATTTTACTTTGAGCAGAATACAGGTGCCCTTGAACCTACCGGAGGCCTAGTTAATGTCCACTTCATTCCAAGTGGAGAAAAAGAGGTAAAGCCAAATTTGTTTTTATGGAATGTGTTCAAATGTGGGTTATGGTAGAATGGGGACTGATGTCAGTATGAAATGAATTCACTTTGCATCTACAATACTGCAATGGTTGAATCTCTATTCAGATATTGTATAAGATTTGGATACAGATACTTGAAATCTACCACAACCCACATTTGGACACTTTCCAGAAAAAAACTAATGTGACTTTACCTCTTTTTTTCCACATGGAATGAAGTGAACATTGACTATGTCTCTATTTAGGGTCATATGCTCCTGTATTCTGCTTACATTGCAATGCACAAGGAGTTCAGTAATTTTTTAACCTTAGCTAGATAAAAACGTTTTCTCGCTATTGAAACCTTAAGTGTTTACTAGTTTCTATGAAATTTAACCCACACTATGAAAGTGATGAAACACATCAAATGATGAAATGATGCATTTGTTTTTTTGATAGTATTACTGACCGCATGTTGCAAATAAAAGGGCTGTGCCGACATGCAAAATTGAAAGTGCAAGCTACAAAGTAAATGCAATGCACACTAAATTTTCAATAACAAGTAAAGAGTAAAAACAATCTAATTTTTTACATTTATCAGGAAAATACTGTTGTGTTTCTTTTATTTCTTCCTAAGTAGAAAACTGTCAAAATGCTCACTTTTTATACTGCAACAACTTTTTGTTTTCTGTATGCATATATTTACATTGATGAAATTCATTACTTTTTAACAACTTTGTCACCATCTATCGGAGCACTGATTGTCCAAATCTACAGGGAATTTGTGGAAGAGTAAAAAAAAGTTTTTAATTGGGTGGCACATAGCTTCCTGTTATCCCCTGTGCTGTCATTATATAAAAGTACATATTTAGCAAATGTTATGGCAAATCTTGTTAAAGTATAATAACAATGTTTTTGCTTGGTTTATATGAAACATGGCATATTGTTGAGGTAAAAATTATATGTTTTGGTTGGTTGATATGATACATTCCTTCAAAGTCTGCTCCATATGGGAACCTCACAGCAAAAATAAGTGCATGGAAGTGTGGAAAGGGAAGTGTATTCATGTTGATGCCGCTCAACACTTCACTGAGATAGCCGATTCATGTGATAATGCCCCATGGAGCCACTTGATATTGCACTGCACCGCACAAATAAATTAATCAGAGCACAGCACACCACAATACATGTTGAATTATTTGGCATGGTCTTGTATTTTAATACACATTTACATTTTCATGAATGATAAAGGAAACACATTTCCTGCAGATTTACAAAATGTAATGTCTTGAATTTACATGGTAGGACTGTAGAGTGTACGTCTGTAGGGGTAAAAATCTACATACCGTATTACCTCGAAATACCCACAGGGGGTTTATTATTTCGCCAGCAAAATTTGTAGGGGGGAATAATTCGAGAGGGGGGGGGGGGTGTTTATTCGAGGGGGGGGGTCTATTATTTCGCCAGAAATTTTCGGAAATTCCCCATACGCAGACGTAGAAAAATCGAACAATTACGTAGATGTATATGTTTTTATAGGTATATAAATATAACTGTATATACACATAAGCCCTTCCCTAACGTCACTTGATCATCACTTTTAACATGTATTATGCAGTGTACAGATCACAAACTGCGGTATTTGTCATGTACGTTCTCTTTACACTCAATTTTAGGGGGGTATTCCGAGGGGGGGGGCAGGCTGGCCGCGAGAATATAACCCGTGTTATACAAGCGTGTTATAAGCGGCGGGCAGTTGTTTTTGCAAAACCCGCATTTATATCTATTAGCGCGTCATTGTTTACATTTGTGTAGACTGCGCGACAAAATGCGGGTTAACGCGGGCAGACGGGTTAGGGGTCAGTCGTTTTTGCGTGTTAGGCATTTTTTGGTACTCGAATGACATATAGAAAGCGTGCTACAAAAATACTGGTACCCGCACTGAACCCATTTTGTCGTGTTTCACGTGTTATAATTGGCAATAATCGAAGTACCAAAATCAATCAAGGTTTTCGTCATGTTAACTGTCTCTGATCTATGCCTTCAAAAAAATGCCTGGCGCTAGCTGGCGCTTGACTGGTGCTATTCACATCGTAAGGCGCGATGTAAATATATGTGCGACGGGCGTCGTTTGATATTCGTGTCATGGAGTAAACTATTAGTTGATGGGTGTCGTCGTCAACTAGTGTGTAAATATGAAGAGTGTTCTTCTAAATGTACCGTAAATTACATCAATGTACCGATAAAAAATTAGTGAATCGCATTTTTGTAGTACTTTTAGAAGCACACCCTTCATATATGCGCGGCGCGACTTTTGATATTCGTGAGATAATTGAGTGATTATTACTTTACTTGTGCATATTTATTTTCGCACATAAATGAAAAATCTTACAAAAATCTCAAATCAACTAATTGTAAACAGTTTAAAAACCGCACATGTAAATCAATAGTTACAAAATCAAAATGGAAAATCGTATAAAAAAGTTAAATTCAATCTATTTAAAAAGTTGAAAACACTAGCACAAAAAACCTACAGAAATCAAAATTTTAATGAAAACATCTGATATAAAGGGCAGGGCCGTATCCAGCGTGTGGGGGAGCGGGGTACAAGCGTGTATGACCAAAAAACACCTGGCGCCATTCCATTGCTGTGAGAACCATAAACCAGGCTAAATTATCCTGGATACGTCCCTGCTGATATACATCTGGATCTGACATAATATCTTTTTTAGAAGTTGAAAAAACCCGTGAAAAACTGTACAGCCAATGCATATATACATGCAAAAAACAACAGACAGAGCTGCGTGCGTGATTTGGACAAAGAACAATGAAAGAACATGAAATGTTACAGCACCATATTGCATAGATTGAGGATTATGTTGCATATGAGTTGAGGTGTAATGTAATGTTTTGACGATATTTGCTACAGTTAATCATTGTGTATTGTTGTGTATTGTAAATGCTGATTGCCAGCTCAAACTCCCAGGCAAACATGGGGGGGGGGTGTATAATGTGCATGTGCAAATATCGTCATCACAGCGTTATGCTAAGTGAAACTTCAAAAGGAGATCGAGGCAAAAAGACATGTTAAAAACAGTTATAGAATGTACCGTATTTGCTTGATTAGATAATCACCCGGGGTATAATTTTGCTTGACTAATCACCCGGGGTACAATTTGCTTGACTAATCACCTGGCACCTGGGTATAATCAAGAGGGTAAAAGTTTCACGCTTGTACCTGTGGTGATTATTCATGCAAATACGGTATACAAACACTTTTTTGAGGGTGAATATTCAAGTAAATGGTGACTTTCATTCCAAAAGTTTTGCGAATTTTATACATCGCAAAGGTCTGACGCGCTGGTCAACAGCGCCATGTTTGAGCGAGAAAGCATAGCCTTAACTTTTGGAATGTTAGTCCACAATTACGGTATCTTACTTTTTCATCACAATGATAAAAATCAAGCAGATTGTGATCGCGATTGTAACACAACAAATGATCACCTTGGCCTGAAAAAAAATATACGTTGTGATAAATTTTATAAGTTTAAATGGGTTTTACTCTTAATCACCATAATCCCAAATTCATATAAGTATCGGTATTTGACAGTGAAAATCTTGTGTTACCGATAGCCAAAATCCAAATGTGTTAAAAAGCCAAACACAAAGAATAAACCCAAACCGACCCCAGTGCTGCAGCTGCATTCGTAGCCGCTGTTGTTGTTCATGTCCACACCCATTTCCGATCGCCTGTGGACGCGGCCGCACTCCATCTCGATGGCAGTCTGTGGAAAGTGGGAAAATGCTCAGGCAAACGCCATTTTGAAAATAATTTACCATTTAACTGATGATGTTAAAAGCGCCAGAACTTTTGCGCCTAGCGCCTTGGCGCTTTTCCGACCCCTAACGCCAATCGCAAATGTCATAAAATGGCGCAAAGCGGCGTACGGATCTGTGTTCACCTACTCACCTGCGTGGTAGAAATTTTGCAGCCCACGTCCTTGAACCGGAAACGTATGTCTGGGTTATTTGCTGGTGGGTCGACCACCAGACATACATCCTGCTGACGTCCCTGCGGCGGGTTCAGCGGCTGCGCCAGGCTGCCACCAGCTGGAGGATTATTTACAGGAATAGCATTTTCGGACTCAAAATAAATTTTCGGAGCAACGATGAAAAATGTAAAGGAAAAGCTGCATTCTGACATTTTGAAGTGTCATCCCGTCAAGGGAGGGGGGGCGGGGGGGGGGGGATCCTACGCATTGCACATTGCACACGGCATTGCAGTGTTGCACAAAACTTATTACACAACAAAAGTAACAACAAATTGCACATGCCACCGCAGGTTAATTCCAGTGAAACGTTACACGCTGACAGTTTGCTGACACTTTGCTTGAAAAACATCAAAAAAACATTTGAGCTGGTGACAAATACAATCAACTTACTGACAGCTGAATTGCTGCATGCTGCAGCTAGCCGACAGCTGTATGTTGTATGCAAAGCATTCTCGATGACATACGCTGACAGTGCACTGACAGACGGATGACATACGCTGACAACCGTAAACAAATGCATGTCAGCTTATTGTCAGTGAACTGTCAGCGTGTAACGTTTAGATGCGAATGCAAAGTATACAGTGGCAAAATCAAAAGGTATAAGTTACTTGACTCGCGGCACTTATGGGCAGCTAATTACGTACGTGCAATACGCAGTATTGGTGAATCGGTATTTCCAAGGGGGACGAGGGGTTGCATTGCAGCCCACTTGACTTGCTGTGCTGGATACGCACCAAAAACACCAACACAAAAACGGCATCACACACAAATACCAAAACGCACCATCATTGACTAGAACACCCATTTCCTGACGCTGGTTCCAGTTCACGGGCGCGATTCTGACCATTTTGGTGACTTGACTGGTGAGATCTTGTTGGTTGTAGAAACTAAAAACTGTGAAAATAGGGGTGTTATTTGTTACACACGACACGACACACCATTTAACTATCACCACTAGCACTAAGACTAGGTGGCAATCCCAAGCCGTGTAAAGTGTCAAATGCACACATGCACTAGGTACCTATTTTGGAACTTTTGACACTTAACAGGTCTTGAGACTACCGCCAGGATTCAAGCGGGATAGAGTTTTAGGCATCAAGCTAGTTTTTTTGGGGGATTTCGGGATAGGGGATTAAGACTTTGGAAATTAGGGATGGGGAACACGGTTCAAATGGTATTGACTTTGTCAGATTTCTGACAGGGATTGAGGGGCTACGGCTGTTTTTTTTTGTAATTTTGATATCAGCATTGGAATATGTTTTTTCACCAATTATTCATAAAAAGACCTAAAACACAGTCAGATGCAAGTTTCATTCTTACTATCGCTTCTTTGACAAAATGGCAGATTTTCAGAAATTGTTAGTGTAGGAATGTTAGAACAACACAGTTCAGTGCAAAAAAGCACACAGTGCAAAAAAGACATGTTAGGGTTGACTATTGACTAGATAACCGGATCTAGCCTGAAGGAGATCTCGGGATGGTTATCACGCTTGGACCCTAGTCCCTAGCAAAAAAAACTAAGCAAAAATTAATTAAACAATAAGTGCACAATACATGCCACCAAGCAAGTGTTAGCATAAATAAACAAAAATACAATATTGACAACATTTTATTTTATTCAAACACATTTGAATTGCACAAAATTTATTTCATTCGAATAGAAACACCATACCAAATTACACTCACAACAACAACACAAACAACAACAAAAAGATGTGACAAAATAGCACATAGCAAGACAGTGCTGATAGTGCAAATTGAATTTTGCAAATGCATATCAGGTGCGACTCCCAGTCCCAGACTCTGTAATGTGTCAAGTAATGTACAACGTTTCATAAAATGTCACATCGTAATACTTTTTACCGGTGGTTTGACATTTTTCATGACATTTTACATTTTCCAGGGTCTGGGAGTTGGAAACAATGTGGGAACACAGTGTGAGCCACTCAACAATCAATACAGCCAGGTGCCACTCACAGACCCTGAACAGTAAACACGCTGTCAAATGTAAAATGTTTTGCATGTCATGTCAATTGTCAAAATGAAAAACGTCATGACAAATTAAAATCAAAATTGATATTTTCCATGACTTCCAACACTTTTTTGACACATGACTTTTAACACACAATAAGGGTTTGAAAAAAACGTTTTTTTTTCAACTCCATGTTTTTTTAAACACGTGTTTTTTAATAAAAAACGTTTTATTTAAATAAAAAAACGTTTTTTTTAAACGCTCCCAGATATGACCTTGTGTCAACATATATAGGTATATCAGACAGTGGCAATACTCGGTGATGTTATATATGTTATAGTCGAATGTTCGTGACTTCAGGTTAAGTTTGGCACGGAATAGTGATGAAACAAGGTTAAAAAAGGAGGTTGTTACTTTGGGAGTGAAGTTACACTCTGTGGAGGTATATGGAAGCACATTACCTCAATATTATATACTACACCGACATATGACAGCTTATTAACCCATGGTAGCATATAAAAATGGATACTTTGATACTAAAAATGCCACAAAACCAATGAAAACAACCACCAATGTCAATTTGGGTGTGAAATTGCGCGCTTGCACGCAAAAATTTTGCAAAATACCTAGTGCTTAGTACTAAAAATTTCGGTCGATGTTTTTAAAAAAAAAATTCGGAAGCCATGTTTTAAAAAACACGTTTTTTTAAATAAAAACGTTTTTAAAAAAACATCAGCCAACCATGCCTGCCTACACACAATGTCATTTTACAGTGTCATTTTACATTTTACAAGTCATTTTACAGTGTCTGTGAATGGTACCAGTTTCAATCAAAAATTGGGGGTTGTCTGGTTGGTCGGCTCAGGCAATGTAGTGGTACACATTGTTTCTTCTTTTCGTTGCGTCCTTCGTTTCTCCACGCTCTCCTGCGACACGGACAGAGGTTGCTCATTGGTCAACACACATTGGGTGAACGGACATTGATGATACGCGAACTAGTTGACGGTGGCAAACTGCCAAGGCTGATGGATCTGTCTGGCGCATTTGAGTTTACAGGAATGAGAAGACCGGGACGACCGAGATTAAAAATTATTCATTCCAGTAAATTCATACGTATAAAACAGATTTTTCAACTTCGGACATTTCCGCTCTCAACTAGAGTATAATACCAATGTTGCAGTCGGGTAACCCTCTCACCCCAAAAAATACACCCACCCAATGTCGAGACGCAATATAATGTCAGACAAATTTTTTGAATGTCATGCTCACGCCCAGTATTTTTACACATTAGGACACTTCCGCTGCACAGTGAAAGGAATGTTCCAATTTGCCGGGCCAGTACCAGACAACAAACCAAACCGAACGCTGAAGACAACAAACCGAACGCCAAAGACAACAAACCGAACGCTGACCTGCTCGACGCGCTGGTCGGTGCTGATGACCACCTTGGTCAAGTCGATCTTGACGCGCGGCTTGGTAAACTTGGTGTTGAGCCGGAACACGCTCGTTTCGGGGTAGTCCTTCTCTTTCTCTCTGGCCCCCGAACCCGAGCCCGTCGACGCCGCGCCGCCGCTGGTGGACGCCTCCTGAAACACGAACACGCTTCGAACACGAGACATAAATCAGTGCGAGGGCAGAGTATCACGTACGCCGAGTATATCTATAAGCAAATATAAATATATTTATATCTGCCGGAAAGGACCACGCATACTGGGCTTGAGATTTATATTTCAATCTCAAGCCCAATATGCGTGGTGCTTTCCGGCAGCGAGTTGGCAATTAAGAGTATCGAATGGTGGCGATGTCAAACGCCAGCTGCAGCGCGTAGCAATCGATATAGATATTGGTATAGATATTAGGTAGATAGGTAGATAGAAAGATAGTATATAGATAGACTTCTTTACCGAATTTTGTTTACAGCCTAAAATTTGCAGTTGGGTTTATTGGTGTGAAAAACGTCGGCGCCCTGTTTTTGGACACCCTGCCAGCTTTTTCACACCAATAAACCAAACATGCAAATCTCAAGCCCAATATGCGTGGTCCTTTTCCGGCAGCGAGTTGGCGTTAATCGCCTCGGTAATCTTCTCAAAGTCCGAAGGGGCCCTGAATTGACGCTCGAAAATGACGCTCGAAAGTTTTCGCACACATAAACACTCGTACAGAGCTGGAGTTATGTTTCTTTGTGTTGTTTCTCATTACAGAAATGAGCAATGAAGTTAAAAAATTTTCTGGCAGCATCAAATCAGCTCAAATATTTACACAAAAAGGTTTCATAGCTAGTCTCTATTTTTTGTAATTCAAGAAAATTTTTATTTCTCTCCACGAAGCTAAAAATGATGTCATATAATTGATACATTTATGAATCATTGTTCAAAAGAATCGCACCACGTATGATGTCTTGTTTTATGTATGATGTCTAATTTTGTCTGCGACGCGAAATCACTTTTACAATAATTCACTTTCAGCAGCATCAGCATCAAGGTCAATCGTTCAGCATCAACATCATGTCTGGGACGGTCAACGAGCTTTCCCCCTTGGAGCCGATGATCCAGTTTCTGAGCTCTCTCCCGCCCGATTACTCTACCGATAAATATCTTCCAGGCCACGGACACATTTACGAGATCAATGCGGATGATTCGGTTGGTTTATTTAGCTAAGTTTGAGGCTTCCTTAAGGTGATTGTTTGATCATGTTTGTGACGTGTGTTCTTGACGTGATTGACTTTTCGGGATCGGGATTGCTATTTTATATTTCTGGATCTGGATTGACCCTTCGGAATTGGGATTGTTGGGTATTTTTTCGGGATTGTAATTTTTGAAAACATTCAAATACCGTATTTACTCGAATAATTCCCCCGGGGAATTATTTTTTCGTCAGACATTTTTGAGGGGGGAATTATTCAAGTAGGGGGATTATTATTTCGACACAATTTTTAAGCATGTTTTTATCACATTACATACACATGTATGCCCTGTTTCCATTGGAACTGCACATACCTAACATTGCAGCTTTACACTCCGATGTACCACATTTCCATTCCATGATTCAAAGTACAGATCTTTTGCATGCTTTGACTTCATGGATTGTTTTTTTGTTAAAAGAATGTGCATTGTCTACCTTCCGTCATTGGGGGGGGGGAACTATTCAAGTGGGGGAATTATTCGAGGGGGGAATTATTCAAGTGGGGGGCATTATTCGAGTAAATACGGTATACACGTTTTTGCCGAACTTGTTGGATTTTCAAAGTTTTGGGAAAGGGATCGGGATTGACCTTTTAAGATCGCGCCATTTTCATATCCATCATATGAATATCCACCGCAGATTGTAGTGTGCAACGGCAAAGCGTACCTGATGAGACTGACTAGCAGGATGCCTGTTGCGGTCAAAGTGATCCAGATAGTAGACCGGCGCTCCCTCGACACTAGGATCAGAGCGATTGAGTGAGTCACCTCGTTAAATGAATTTGTATTAAATGCATTGTGCATTTGTATGAGCTGATCCAAACCCCTTTTTCCTGCAGGAAAAAACGTTTGGCTGGTGGTCATGGCTCGGTCAACGGGCAGGTCAGCGCGTACAGGATATTGGTATCGCTCGCCGATAGCATGAGAAAGTTCTTCAAGTGAGGCAACTCGTTTTTGTACATTTTTGACAATCAGCTGTCAGTGGTGTGGGGACTAGTTATGGAAAAGCGCCAGGAAAAATAGCGCCAGGCGCCAATGGCCCCCTGGTGTCATTCAAAATAACGGCGCCGGGCGCCAAGGAAAATGGCGCCGGGCGCCAAGGAAAATGGCGCCGGGCGCTAAAGGGCCCCAGAATAAAATGGCGCCGGGCGCCAAAATGGCGCCAACAATAAGACACTATTTTAGCAGGTATATCATAACAGAAGCTTTTTTATAAGAGCAATACGTTACCGTTTTTGCTCCAAATACCACTTGAATTAAGTCCCCTTCGAAATACCTCAGGTCTGCGCGAGCTGGGAGAAAAATAAACCCCACTCGACACCCCCGTGTGTGTGTAATAAGGTACATACATCATGTTTTGCAATGAATATGATGTTTTAATGGCTGCCACTTTACATCACAGCCATATGTATTTCCATCCATTCAATTTTACATTGAGCTCACCTCAGCCCCCTTCCCTTGCCCCGCAGGCCATCCGAACTCGAGGCCATGGATCGCGCGGTGTTTCCTGCGATGCGGGCACACAGCGGGCTTTCCAACGCCAACTTTAAGAAAATGATGAGAAATCTGCATGGTGCGAAAATGTGTGAATGCGGATGTGGACTTAGGAAGAGGTACAGACATTGAAATGTTTATTGCTATGCGCTAATGCCTAAGTGTTGTCTTGATTTTGTGTATGGGTATTCCTCAGTTCTTAGTTTGGGTATTTCTCATAAAAACTCGTGTGGTCACTTTGAAGGCTGTTCAAAATGTCTTGTACAATGTCATTTACTCAGTGACATAAACTACCGTTTTTGCTTGAATAGTTCCCCCCCTTTGAATAATCCCCCCCCCCTTAAGAGATTTGCTCAATTTACTGTGCCCAATTTGAACAAAAATGGCACGTTGTGTGTGAATAAAGCATATTTCATCAAATGAGTTGATAGAAACATTGTTGAAATTGTTGACGAAAAAATAATTCCCCCCTCGAATAATCCCATACGGTATGTACCGTATTTGCTTGAATAATACCCCCCCTTGAATAATTACCCCCATCGAATAATTCCCCCCTGTAAGACGAGTGAGGAAATAATTATTCCCCCCCTCGAATAATCCCCCCCTTACAAGATTTGCTCTATTTATTGTGCCCAATTTGAACAAAAATAGCACGTTTTTGTGTGAATAAAGCATATTTCATCAAATGAGTTGATAGAAACATGGTTGAAATTGTTGACGAAATAATAATCCCCCCCTCGAATAATTCCCCCCCCCCCTCGATTAGTTCCCCCCTCAAAAAGTCTGACGAAATGATAATCCCCCAGAGGGATTATTCAAGCAAATACGGTAGTTTGACATGTAGTTTGGCACATCCAATTAGAGCGTATTGAAAAAAATGTGTACAACCTCTGAGTCTGAAATGCCAGGTTTAGTGATGGAAAGGCACCGGGGTACCGGGCGGGATTGGTGCACCGGTGGGCGGTGCGGTGCCATTTCCCCGAGTGCCTTTTTACATGACTAGCCTGGGCCCTGGTGCCGGTTCCGCAAGTGGAAAAGTTAAGAGTTAAAAGTTAAGAGTTGAGTGAAATGATAAATGATAAGTTAAGAGTAAAGTTAAAAGTTAAGAGTTGAGTAAAATCGTTTGTCATTTTACTCAACTCTTCACTTTTAACTCTTAACTTTTCCACTTGCGGAACTGGCCCCAGGATTATGTTTTTTTGCGTTGGCACTGACTTAGCACTGTTTTTGCTGGTTTTTGACACATATTAGTTTGAAATTTTCCTTACATTTATATGTAATGAGCCGTATTAAAATAAATCTGTCCATGGCAAATGTTGAAATCAATTGTTAAATAATATCTATCGGGTCATTTCCATGTCCCTCGCGCCTAATTATGGTGCTATTATTTATAATATCGATATTTTCCTTATTTGATTGTTTTCAATACCGTGTATCAAATACGAGTGATTCTATATTTGGGAATTGACATTTTTCGAAGTGTATTACCGATACCGAACATCCTTGAATTAGACCCCAGTGATGGAAATGAGCCAAAATAGGTCAATGACGCCATTTCTGAAATTGGGCGATGAGCGCCAAGGGCGCCACAGAAAAAGGGCGTCATTCGGATTCGGAATGTACGCGCCGCGCCAGGCACCAATTTTTCCAATAAATTTTTATGTGGAAAAAAAACAAAAACGTCATTGTGATGTAATGGGGCAATGCAAAAAATGCGCCAAGCGCCAATCGAAAGTGGCTGACAGACGCCAGTGGTGCCACAGAATAAGGGGAGACAAGCGCCAATGCCGCCATGGCGCTGTGCCCTTTGGCGCCCTCAAATGGCGCCAGAGCCATTCCATCATCACATCACTATTAGAATTCCCATTCGCAATTCCCAAAACATAGAATACGACTCACTGTCAACTTAGATGTTCTATTCACAGGAATTCGCAAAAATAATTCTCGCAAAATGGATGAGCTCACCGTTGTCGTATACGATTACGAACACGTATGCTCATGTGGCATTAGCTGGGACAACCTTAGCCCAACACTGTATGATATCCATAAGTGGTACAGGTGGCACTCCCATACCCTGTAAATCGCCCTGTAATTTTTGTTAAATGTCATGCAGTGTCAAACGGCCTGGAAAATGCCCTGGAAAAGGCTACGTATGTTTACCTTTCCCAGGGTATTTTTACACGAATTTTGACATTTTGCATGACATTTGACATATTACACGTCAATTTACAGGGTCTGGTAGTACTACTAGGCACCGGCACGTTCCCAAGCCGCAGGAACCCATTTATTACAAGTGCTGGCATTGTGGTGTCTATATTTATGACACGATTAGTTTCGACATCCATCTCAATGCGGCGCACGGTTGCCCTGCACACCAGTCCTGGTTGAACGACTCTGTCAAAGTGAGTGGGGTGGGGGGAATGCATGTTGATGTCTGCCTGTGGTGTGGTGGCAAAAGCATTGGTATGACGATTTCGGTTAAACCCCTTAAAACAACAGACAATACTTACTTTTGAAAAGTAAGGGAAAAATTTGTCACACGTTTTTCATGTATAGGTCTAAATTAAAAATTTTCTGGCCTTGCATGCATGATTCTGATTTTTTGTAAAATTTTTGTAAAATGTGTCATTCATTTTATTTTATTAATGACTTTTGTGAATAATAAAAAATAAAATGAAACAAGAATAAAATAAAAATAAAATTTTTATACAATTTTTTATACAATTTTACTAAAATGAATTTTTATAAAACCAACCCTGCCCAGCGCACATCACAAACCACGATTTTGTACTATGATTTCAAAAAATTTCCTGTGAAACAAAAAACCGCCCCCCCCTCGAAATACCCCCCACCCCCGGGGGTAGAGTGATGACCACGAATACTATTTTCACCCCTGTTCATGCAGGACGGGCAGATCGATGTGGTCGTCGAGCGCGAGGAAAGCTGTCTCAAGGTCGTCATTGAACGATGCGCGCTGTGCGGCAAATGCTGTAACGGTCATAAAAGTGATTCGTTCAGTTCTAGTACCCGGTAAATTGTCATGCATTTGTAGGAAGTATTTCGTAGTCGCGATTTGATTTGCCTTACATTTTTTCCGCACTCTGATACCTTTTAAATTGCATTATTAACTCGATCATTGTGTCATCATTTTATCTCTCTCATTATATTTGTTGTAAATAGCATGAATTGAATATAACGAGTCGCATGAATATGATTTATGAAGTATGAATATACATTTTTACCTGAGGAGAGAAGAGCAGTAGAGCACTATTTACAATCATAAAATGAACACAAACATTCACGAATAATGGGCACATTTTTTATACACAATCACAAAAATAACTCATTTAGTCTCATTAATTCATACATTGTCCCCGGCCCTGGCTTCGAATCGAAGTAATCAATAAGCTTTTGCTTTCGGCCTGACTGTGGCCTACTGGTGCATATCGTGTCTTCGGCCAGTGGATGGCCATGCCGGCGATTGGCCGCCTGCGTCTCGCCGTCGGACTAGTCGCTGCCGCTCGCGCCGCTCATGCTCGACTTGCTCATGTCCGACCGCGGCGACCGGTCCTTCTGAGGTGGCATGGTTCGGTGTTAAGATTCAGTTTATATTTTACGCACTATGATGCACTCGAGCCACGCCCACGCGGCTTACATTGACATTGACACTCGAACCCGCAAAGTTTATGTTTCGGTCGCTTTCGACAACCAGGCTAAAACTGTATTGGATGCTCGTGTTTGTCGAGATGTAGTTTATTCCGCCCAGCGGACCGGCCGGAGCCGCCGCAGGGAAATTATTACTATTTGACGGTTAGGGTCATTAAATGACCCTAACTATAAAAAAACAGAACCCCTTGAAAATCGTGGCGCGTGGCGCCCTGCCCAAAAAGGGCGCCAAAATGTTATTTTTTACTCATACGTACATTGTGCCACAGTGCATCATAGTGCTTAAAATATCAACTGAAACTGGGTGCCATGGCGCTTTTGGCGCTATTTTGCTGCGGCACCATTGGCGCTTGGCGCTCGTATGCCAAAAGCGCCATGGCGAATTGTTTAGTTGTGTAGCAGTGGACTAGTGAACCCACAATATATATAAATTGCGGGTTACGTATCCATGCAGCGATTTACGTGACTTAAATCCAAACAGGAATAGCCCACGGCCACGCCCACGCGTCTTACATTGACATTGAGACTCGAACCCGCAAAGTTTATGTTTCGATCGCTTTTGACGACCAGGCTAAAACTGTATTGGATGTTCGTCTTGGAGACTATATTTTGCCATGTCTCGCGGACCGGCCGGAGCCGCCGCAGGGTCGTGGTGAATATTACTATTTGACGGTTAGGGTCATTAAATGACCCTAACTAAAAAACACAGTGCATATCGTGTCTTCGGCCAGTGGATGGCCATGCCGGCGATTGGCCGCCTGCGTCTCGCCGTCGGACTAGTCGCTGCCGCTCGCGCCGCTCATGCTCGACTTGCTCATGTCCGACCGCGGCGACCGGTCCTTCTGAGGTGGCATGGTTCGGTGTTAAGATTCAGTTTATATTTTACGCACTATGATGCACTCGAGCCACGCCCACGCGGCTTACATTGACATTGACACTCGAACCCGCAAAGTTTATGTTTCGGTCGCTTTCGACAACCAGGCTAAAACTGTATTGGATGCTCGTGTTCGTCGAGATGTAGTTTATTCCGCCCAGCGGACCGGCCGGAGCCGCCGCAGGGAAATTATTACTATTTGACGGTTAGGGTCATTAAATGACCCTAACTATAAAAAAACAGAACCCCTTGAAAATCGTGGCGCGTGGCGCCCTGCCCAAAAAGGGCGCCAAAATGTTATTTTTTACTCATACGTACATTGTGCCACAGTGCATCATAGTGCTTAAAATATCAACTGAAACTGGGTGCCATGGCGCTTTTGGCGCTATTTTGCTGCGGCACCATTGGCGCTTGGCGCTCGTATGCCAAAAGCGCCATGGCGAATTGTTTAGTTGTGTAGCAGTGGACTAGTGAACCCACAATATATATAAATTGCGGGTTACGTATCCATGCAGCGATTTACGTGACTTAAATCCAAACAGGAATAGCCCACGGCCACGCCCACGCGTCTTACATTGACATTGAGACTCGAACCCGCAAAGTTTATGTTTCGAACGCTTTTGACGACCAGGCTAAAACTGTATTGGATGTTCGTCTTGGAGACTATATTTTGCCATGTCTCGCGGACCGGCCGGAGCCGCCGCAGGGTCGTGGTGAATATTACTATTTGACGGTTAGGGTCATTAAATGACCCTAACTAAAAAACACTGAACCCCTTGAAAACCGTGGCGCGTGGCGCCCTGCCCAAAAAGGGCGCCAAAATGTTATTTTTTACTCATACGTACATACATTACACACATCACTTGTGCCACAGTGCATCATAGTGCGTAAAAACGAAAAACGAAAATGAAAAACGCCCCCATGCGACACGTGATGTGATACAAATTGCAAATGAATTCATGTCTTTTCAACGAATTGGCTATATTATAAATAAAATGATAGTGTGGGCCGTGCATGCCGGCGCCATGTCGCTGGCGCAGTCGCGCAGCATGTTGTTCAGATGAAAAATGTGTGAAAAAATTGATTGTTTTTACATTCCTTTGTAGAACAAACGTAAAATACCTACCCAGAAAAATAGAAATACTGTATTTCTTCGATTTTATTGACCGGCAATGTATTGTTTCGTAAGCTTTTTGGTGGGGGGCAATGTAAATGAGCATGGCAAAGTGAATGAGCATGGCAATGTATGTTGCAAGCGCCAAGCACCAGCGCCAGACGTTTTGTTCCTGGCGCCATGGCGCTTTTCATGGGTGTGGCACCAAGCGCCACAGCAATATAGCGCTAAGCTCGCCATGTCGCTGGCGCAGTCGCGCAGCATGTTGTTCAGATGAAAAATGTGTGAAAAAATTGATTGTTTTTACATTCCTTTGTAGAACAAACGTAAAATACCTACCCAGAAAAATAGAAATACTGTATTTCTTCGATTTTTTTGACCGGCAATGTATTGTTTCGTAAGCTTTTTGGTGGGGGGCAATGTAAATGAGCATGGCAAAGTGAATGAGCATGGCAATGTATGTTCCAGAATCTATTTTTCATGTGCATTTGTAAAGTAAACATGAATGTGAAATATTTTTAATGTAAACTCCACGTTACATTCATCATGAATTAGGTAAATTGTCGCAGCGGTGGAGTTGTCAGACTCCGAAAGTGGCAAACATAAAGGATTAATGGGATAATTATACATCGATATTTTCATACACCAATGTATTTGAACATGGCAATGTATTTTTCGGATGCCCCACAGACCCGGCAGAGTAAACGAGCAAGCCAATGTAAATGAACAGTCAATAAAATCGAAGAAATACGGTACATGCACTATTTTAATTATAAGTAGTTACTAAAGGGAAATAAAAATGGCGCCACAGCCAGATGGAGCTACAAAAAAATAGTTCCTTTGTAGAACAAACGTAACGTGTTATAAATTCGGTATAACCCGAATTTAGTCCGCGTTATGAGTTTTGGTTTACCCGCATCAACTTTACGGCCTTGACCTTTTGTCACGTAATTAGAGTATAACCCGTCGCGTTGCGTGTCATTAAATAATAGCGTTTTTTTGTGCGCGCAATTAGCGGGTCGTTCATTCAGACGGGTCATATACCGACTCCAGGTGACCTCTTTTAACGTAAACAAATAACGATCGTGTCTTGCGCGGGTTATAGCCGCAATTTTTTGCGTGTTACGTGTTATAATGAAATATATTATATCTCGCGGTCAGCCTGCTACCTATCTCGAGCGATTTTTGAGAACCTATACCCTTATTTTCGCTCAAAATCGCTATTTTTCAAACCTTTATATAGATTTTCACCTCCAAAATTCATGCATCTAACTGCCTATTTTCAGCTATTTTTAGTACTATATGTCCTTATATACCCATTTTTAGCCATTTTTCACCTACTTTCAGCGATTTCTCTCCTTTTCTTCCCTTCTATGCCTACATATTGAACCCCCGCGAACCCCCCCCCCACAAACCCCCCCAACCCCCCCAGAAAATTTTTCAGCTATATATGGCGCTTTAAATTTTTCAGCGCTTGGCGCCAAGTCATGGCGCCTTTTCTATCACTAGTCCCGAATCCAAAAACAAGAATTTCGACCCGACCCGACCCGAAACTTCCGGGGTTTTCGAGTCGGGTTTAAATTCGAGTAGCACACAGAAGCGCAGGGCGAAATAATGCCCCGGGGACATGTCGAAGCAATGCAACAGGCATCTCATGTAAAGATGCACCAGTGTCTTCACGGATGTTTTTACAGTTTTGAGTTTGACTTTGGTTATATTTAAACATAGAGAGATTGGTTTAGGAGGGAGGAAAGTGAATTCAAAAATAGTGAGTGTTTTTTGATTGCATAATTAATACTAATTGCATATTGCTTGGTAAACTTGTTGAAATAAGTTAAAAGACTAAGTATTGTGCAAAAAATGGCCATAAAACATTCTAATTTGCGGCAGAAAGTTCGTAAACTGTTAAAACATTTTTGAACGCACTTAGTTTACCGGAATGGGTTGTCCGCGAAGAGTTTACCGGAACGAGTTGACCGAAATTGAGTAGACAGTAGTTGACGGAGATCTAAAATAATCTATTCAGGTAAACTCAACTGTGTGGAAAACAGTTGTTGAAAATTCGGCCGTCAACTAAATAGTTTGCAGGGCTACAAAACATCTAGATGAGTACATGTAAACTTTCATGTGAACCAAGTAAATAAAATCCATCGAACGGTAACAAAACGAAATTCAATTAAACCAGGCGCCGACAAGTTTAATCCCATTTGTATTGGCCATGTGAAAAATGGGAAAATGTTTAGGCCCCGACATTGAAAATGTGAAAATGTGATCAAAATTGCCCCGGGACGCGCATGTAACAAAAGTTCATCATGTCACTTTGAATTAAAAATTACTTGATTACACGCGTCAATTTATGGCTAGAACATTGGCGCCGGCGCCGGGTACGACTCCCAGACACTTAAAAATGTCATGCGAAGTGTCAAAAGTCATGTAAAATGTCACGAAAAATGTCAAGAACATAAAGTGTGACATAAAGTGTGACATCCAGAAAAATATAAAGTGTGACATTTTAAATGACTTTTGAAACTTTGCATGACTCAACGAACGATTTTACATGTCTTTTGACCCTTTGCATTATATTTTACAGGTAATTTAACGTGACTTTTGATACTTTGCATGACGTCGAACATTTTACATTGCTTTTGACACTTTACACGGCATTTTACAGGTAATTTCACATATCTTTTTACAATTTGCATGACATCTGACTTACAGGGTCTGGGAGTGCCCCCCGTTCGTAGGAACAATATTTTCAAATTTGCACCTTTCGAAAAATGTTGAGAAAAAATAAATTGACAACAATGTGGATAGGAAATGATAAATGTCCAATTAATTTTCATGGCTTTTTCGATCTAAATATAATTGCAACGAAAAAGCATTGTGGAACAAAACCATTTACATTTTACATATTTACATAAAAAATAAGTATGCAAAATGGGAAAAAATACAAAACATTGAGCTAAAACTGAAATGCAATTTAGTGTTTTACATCGCTGTGGGATACCGAGACGGAATCCATTCTATTTTATTTGGAACAAACCTAATTATAGATCCTGAACTTTCAGTATGGTGAAATTATTAACGGGTGGTCCATTTTAAAGAATATTTTGTTAACAAAAAATCAATTTGTACACCATGTTTCAGTTTTGGGGGATGAGGTATTTTCAAAGAAAATTGGTTCTCATGCTTAAAGTAATGATAAGATTTAATTAGACTTTTCTTGGACAGTCCGATTTATTGAATGTGAAAATGTCATGTCCGATTAAAGTTATTCTGTAATCAGGTAAAAAACAATTCAAACATAAAATATGTAATCCCATAAGGCATAATCCAAACAGTTTCGTAGCATCAATAATCCAATCACTTAAATATGGTGCAAAATCCAAGCAGTTTTTTGTGCTGCCAACTGCAGCAAAATCTAACCAAATGTAAGTTGAAATCCAAGCAAAAATATGGCAAAATCCAAACACTCACATTGTGTATCCTATTATTATTCATTGTGCAGAATTATTGTATTTATTAACATAAATATTGTGGTTGTTTGATACCAGAATATCAGCAGCCAGCAATGCAACCATGTGAATGATTGATTGAATAGTAATATAATGTGACAAAAAGCAGGAATGCAAAAATAGCTAGAATCTAAACTAGCACCTTCATTACCCCAGTGATTACTGTTGCAGTTGTCTGATTATCCACAATTGACAAAGGTGGCAATTGCAATTTAATAGTAATGATGTAAAAAATTAAACAAGACAGCTAGATGACATTGAAGCTGACAGTTGGCACTTTGCCAGAAAAAAACAGTTTGTCTGTTATGAACTTGTGGCACAATATGATGCACACATGTCCAAACACTATGAGGCTTATTTTTTTAATTAGTGATTCATTTTATACCAAAAGGAAGCAAATTCTTGCATCAGACTTCATCAGATGAAAGGTGCTTTGATTATGTGTCATAGTGTTTGGATTTTGCCTGATTTTTGCTTGGATTTAGCTCAATTAAAAGCAGTTGAAAACTGTTTTGATTTTTTATACTTTTGCTTGAATTATGCTGTTTAAATGATGCATGCTTGGATTATGATTCATATTCATTTAATTTTAATGGTATATTGTATCGGGGTGCCCGATAAGCGTGTCGGGTCAGACATTTTTCTGCAAAATATAATAGTGTATATTGAGGACAACTTCTCGCTGGTTAAAAATTAAACAAAGTAATTGGATTCATAAGAACGGTGAGATAAAAATGATATACCTGTGTAGTTGTATACACTTATCTGAAATTGATATGGATTTCAGGGAGTTTATAAATAAAAAATTGGCCGGGCGATGGAATAATTTTCCACTTAATGTGTTCTCAAGATAAAAAATAGGAGCGGAAAACTAAATTTTAAAGAAGTGTGATATATATGTATTTAGTTGCACGAATCAGCTGGCTACACCCTACCATAAGACAAAAAATAAAATTGACTGTATTTATATATTTTTTGCCCATTGCAGCTTGTCGCTTTCTAATCACATATGGAGTAAAATCACAAATTTTGACTACAATTTAAATTCTAAAATAAGAAAATTAGATGCATTTTGATACTTATAAGCTGATATTTACATAAACAAAAATGTCTCACTTTTATAATCAGGAGGTCACTGTAATGTAATGCAATAGAAAAAGTATCACATTTCACACTTTATTTTGCATTGCGTTTCAAAAGTGTGCACTTCAGAAACTGAAAAGTCATCAATGGGGGCGATTTTTAGTTGTTCTTTTCGTTTGAACTGTTGCAAAAAGTGGAGTTTTTAACAAAAAATATTTAAAGGAACATTGTAAATAAATAAAGTGAAGGAACCAGTGTAATGAAAGGTGTTATAATACTTTGAATTATCTGTGATTTTCCAGGCAAAAAAAAACTGGGAGTAAAAGTAGATGCCAAACTAAATTGTGAATTTCAAACTAAAAATAAGCGCCCGTTAGAAATATCCATAGAACCAGGTAAATACAAACATTAGTTTTTAAATTACAAAGGTAACATATTGTATTTTATTTATATGTCATTGGAAAATAAATGTCCCACCCATATGACAGGATTAATATAGCATCACACGGTCACACCTTGAATAAACAAACGTATACAATGAAATTGTAGGAGACGCCTGCCATAGTTTGTTAAATTTCAAGTGACAAATTTCAGATAAAGTTTCAAATTGCTTTATAGGAAACAAGCAAGTATACTTTAAACATTCTTCCAGAAATTGCAATACACTCGGATTAAAAATTCCAAATTTTGTAATCTTTTACACTCTATGAAAGAATTTCAACAACTTGAAACTTAGCTTAACATTTACCAAATTCTAAATTCATTTGCAAAGGCCATCTCACATTTGATCCAAACAACACCACAAACAATTTAAAATAAATGGACAACTCAATTTTGACCCGGCACAAAATGCAATTTGCACAGACAAATGTCGAGCCAAGTAAATATCCAACCTTTGATTGGGCTGTGCAAATGAAATCATGCAAAATCATGCATTACATGCACATGCAAAATGACTAAACTGGGAGTAAAGAGCAATCATACATGCGCGTGACTAATTAAATTTTGGACTAATGATGATGCATGGATTTGAGGTTGGGAAGCATGGAAAGATATTTGGAACCGGGATGCAAAAATTGGCTACTAGAGATAACGTTTTTGTGCGGAAATTTCATGTTTTATGCATTTGGAAACATGGAATTTTGAAAACTCATAAACTTTTTCAAAACTCATAAATCAGCTTTGAACGACTTGGTGTTTACTTAAATGAGGTGTCCATCAACTACAGTTTATTGGGTTTCCAAAAGAACTCATTCCCGCAAACTCAAATACATTCAAAGATGCTTTATGAGTTTCCTAAATTTCGGTTGAAAACTAGTGTGTGTAGGCACATTGTTTCCAAACTTGTACCGTGAATTCCAAATACACATTATACAATAAATCCGTCAACCCAAAATTCATTTCGGTCAACTAAATCTCATCTCGGGTCAACTCATTTTCCAACCCCTATGGCCATTCTTCACTTGTTTGTTACACTGTGCACGCATATATTTAGCAGATTATGTGGGCTTATGTTATGCAATTTGTGTTTCCAGTGGTGAAAATTTCCTCTAATTGGATTGTTTCCTTGGAATGAGCACTTTGGTTTGTTTTGGATCTTTGTTTGTGATTGGCATATTTGATTTATTTACATTTTTGGGTTTTTTTTTCGATTTTTGAATCTGAACATTGACTGACTAAAAAAACTTATGTAAATCATTATTGAAGTTTTGAGATTTTTTCATTGGTTTTGAGTATCAAATATATATATATATATATTTTGAAGCTATAATTTTTCAAAGTAAAGTGCCCAACAAATGTCACGTGAAGCATAAATTCTAAGAATGTATAGGCACTTAAAATAGAAACGTACTAAATAATATTGACCACGAGAAATTGAAACTAGGTAGGTAATGAAAGTTTGGAATGGCAAATGAAAGTTGCAGAAGTACAGAACCAAACCAATTCATTTGAGATAATATTAATGCTAGGGTATAAAATTGAAATTGAAATACTTATATATTGGAGTATGTCTGATTAATCTGACATGGTTACAAATGTAAACTTTTCTACCACGACTTTCATGTTCCCGACACGTTTTTTCGAAAGCCCCTACTCATATTTTTGACGTAAAATTGCTCTCTCTACACAATCGTTGACAGCCGAAATTTTGGAAACTGATAACTCCGGCAAAGTGTCAAAAGCCATATAAAAGAAAATTTTACATAACTCGACACTTTGCATGACATTTGACAGTTTACAGGCCATTTTACATGACATTTGGAACTTTACATGACATTTGACATTTTACAGGGTCTGGAATAGTGATGTAAAAAACGCCAGGACTTTGGCGCTAGCGCCAAGCGGCAGCGCCAGGCATTTTAAGAGTTTTTTTGTATAAACCAATTTTTAGCTGGTTGGCGAGCTTTTATCGCCTGGCCAAAAATCCCCGTATAATGGTTCATGAGATTTGTTTGTTCGCTATGGCCAGCACCTCGCCCCGGTTTAAGCGTTTACCAGCTTAAACTTTACTGAAGAATCAGAAAGTATCCAAAAGTGTTCCTGGCGCCGGCCAAAAAAGGCGCCAAGCGCCAAAAACGTCATGGCGCTTTTCGTGGGTATGGCGCCAATCGAGAATGGCGCCATAGCAAGATAGCGCCAAGCGTCAAAAGCTTGGCGCTAGTGCCAGGCGCCAGCGCGTGGCGCTTTTACATCACTAGTCTGGAAGAATAAAGGTCCCTAAGATAGAATCGTGTAGTGGAGCGCGATATACCTTAAATAGGAATCGGGTAACCCGAAAAAAATGTCGGGCAATTCGCGATCTAGGAATTATCGCACTAACATTTCTTACCCAACCGAACATCAAAACCAAAAATTATGCAAGCATTACGCAGTCACGAAATTCCAGTACACATAGAATTTGACTCCTCCCCACATTATGATAAGAAGAGAGATGAAATTCCCATAAATATATGAAATCAAATCTATTTGCCTAATGCACTTCCTTCCTGCCCTATGGGCACGCAAAATGGGAATAAACTGAATTGAAGCTAGGTAAACATTGAATATTATGAAATCGGGTAAATATTGCGGTGAAATCACAAATGTAAATGTCTACATTAGCGCTAATGAAGCATAATTCCAGCGTGTTTGAGTACTCGGCTGACTGCGAAGTATGCGCCTAAAAATACTTATGTCTTTAGTACACAATCCGTGGGCGGGATAGTTATGCTATGTACTCACTTTGACTAAAAAGAAAAAGGCGGAGTTTATTACAAGCGGTTAATCTTTTCTTCCTGGAACACTGTTTTTTTTTGTTTTGTGGAAAAACTTTCATTTTACTTACAATGACCTCATGATGGAGTGTTTCCTTCAGAAAAGTGCATAGCATGCGGTTTGCCTAGTATAATTATGTGCCAATGAAAATCTCACTGCATAAAATTTCAATCTGAACCTTATCAATAGCCCCAAGGAATGCATATACTCAATTTAGCATTGCACTGGGCGCGGTGCACTACTGACCCAAAATTGAACCTGTAGCTAGGGTTCAAAACACAACCCGGCAGAAAATCAGAGCCACAGTTTCGGGTTTTATACCCGATCCGGAATATGAAACCAGACCCGAAAGTTGTGTCGGGTTGCGGGACATCAGTCCTAGACCCTGTAAAATGTGAAATATCATGCGAAATGTCAAAATTCATGTAAAATGTCATCAAACCGCAAAGTGACAAAAGTCAGAAAATGTCAACTGCCATGCAAAGCGTCAAAAGCCATGTAAAATGTAAAATGTCATGCAAAGTGTAAAAAGCCATGTAAAATGTAAAATTTCATGCGAAGTGTGAAAAGCCATGTAAAATGTAAAATGTCATGCAAAGTGTAAAAAGTCAAAAAATGTCAAATGACATGCAAACTGTTAAAAGTCATGTAAACTGTCAAAAGTCATGTAAACTGTCAAAATTTTCTTTTATCTTTTGACATTGTGGTCTTGACATTTTGACATTTGTCATTTGTGGAATTTTGTGAAGTTGTGGAGTTTGTAGAATTTTGACATTTGTCATGTAAACTGGTCTTTTGACATTTTCCAGGTCATTTTACATAGCTTTTGACACTGCATGACATTTGACATCTCACAGGGTCTGAAGGTAGTTTCGAGTAGTCCGAGTAGTTCGAGTTCCAGAATTTTCGGGTTTTAGTCCATTTTCCGGGTCGGGTTTCAATCGCGAACCTGTGGCCCTCTGCGTGTGACACAATAACAAATCACACGCGGATGCACATGGAATTTCTGTGACCCCCCCCCCCCCAAGCGGGGGCGTTTTGCTCAAATTGTGACATCATAACCGCTATGATTACAGTAGACTGGGAAATTGGGGGGGGGGGTGAAATGAGGTTTGAAGGATTCGTGTGTAAATTTGTCTAGCTATGTAGCTGTGTGGCTGGAAGTTGTGTGGCTATGTATCACAAAATATCATCCACAAACCATCAAAATTCTGTACTCACACAACTTCATTTTCACTCTTCATCACTCATCAGATCATTTTCAATTCAATTTTTCAAACGCCCCAGCACTTGGCAATCATCCAAAACCACATTCTATTCCCCAAATTACGGTAGATTGATAAGACTCGAGCATGAATGTCACGCATGACTAGCCGCTAAAGACTGCTCTCTGTATATGCTAATCAAGACATGACACTAGGCCCAGAGGGCTGTAATTTGGCTGTGCACTTGTGAATATGACTCAGCATGTGCATGTGCATTTGGCATGCAAGATCAAATGTTGAGTTGACATTGATTGTGGAAGGGCCCCAGCTCGAATAAGACCCCCCCCCCCCGCATTGTAAGAAACTTTATGTTGAATCGTTATACTCCGGTTACTTAACAGCTTGCACGCGTGGTTCCCGTTGGAAGTGTGCCAACGATGGTTAACACGTGCGAGTTTCATAAAAAGATCACAAAATTGATTGTCGTTATAATGTTATTCATTAACATATTCACATCGATACATTTTTACATCTTTTTATGGAAATCGCATGATTTAACAATCATTGGCACGCTTCCAACACGATACATCAATCGGTGCGAGGGCAGAGTATCATGTCTGCCGAGTATACCTTTGAGTACCCCCGTTCTCCCCAACTTTTGAGATGAGTATGACATACACATTGGTTATGTTCATGCAGAGGGTGTAACAAACATAAATAATATCGCAGAACAGACAAACGAATGAAGCGCAGAATGTAAAATGCCCTGTAAAATGTCATGTCTGAAAGTGTCAAAAGTCTTGTAAAATGTAATGAAATACCTATGTCAAACGTCCGGTAAATCAAAATTTAAGCAAATTTTACATTTTACATTTTACATGAGATGAATCATATTTGACATCAAACAGGACATTTTACAAGGTTTGGAAATGGCCACAGGTTAATAATGACTTATTGGCGGCGCCAATAAAATATGTGAGCAACAAAATTCACAGGCAAAAAAAACAGAACATAGAACAGTTTGGAAAGGGAAAAATGTTGCTTGCATGCGAGTTCCCGATTTTTTTGGCGGATACATGCCGTGGGTTGAAATGGCACTGCGCACACTATGTAGTTAACTGGCGATAAACTAAAATATTTGTAAACTTGAAAATCAACTTTTAATGGAATTTGAGGTTACTGGAATTAGGTGTTTGTCAATTAGAGTTGACAAAGGGTAAATAAAATTCATTCCAGTCAACTCAAATGCGTTCAACGCTGATTCATGAGCTTACAAATTTTTTTGATTATCATTAGTAAACCAGCGTGTGCGGGAAGTTCAACAAATTACGGTAATCCGCCACATACCGTATTTCTTCTAATATAATAGCGCCGTTCTATTTTTTCGTAAACTTTTTCACCTGCCGTTCTATTGGATGTGCCGTTCTATTGGAGGCTGCCGTTCTATTTTTTCACCAATTTTCTCACACATTTCTCATGTGAACATGAGCCTAATTTTCAATGAAGTATGAGCAAAATTTTAATGTAAGATATTAATTTGACATTTAACAGCTATTTGAATGGTTTGAAAGTTCTCACCATCCATTTTCTACTTATTTTTTGTTTTTTGGCACACTCCCAACATAATTTCTACCCGCCGTTCTATTGTAGCTGCCGTTCAATTGGAGGCTGCCGTTCTATTGTTTTCGTGAGCGCAAAATGTGCCAAAACCTGCCGTTCTATTGGAGGTGCCGTTCTATTAGAAGAAATACGGTAAACGAGTCTGAGTCAACACAAACGCGTATCATCTGAATCAAGGCGGCATCTTTTATCAGCCCTTCCAAATTAGTGATTCATGCATGAAAAAGGTGGCAGTGCAGAGAAATGCATGTGATCCAGTGGGATGCGCATTTTAAGGAAAAGCGAGATGAAAAGCGAAGTGCATTTATGAAATTGGAAAGTTTTCCGGAGCGTGTACGCTGAATGGCTGGTTGGAAATTTTTATCAATATTTCTGTTCAGAAATAAAAGATTCAAAAGCGGGCCAAAAAGAGTGGAAAATAAATACGAAACGAATGGAGACTGGCCCTACGCACACTAGTTGACAAACACACCAGATGTCAACTGGTTCCCGTCCCAATTCAAAGCTTGCTCACGAGTCGACAAATGCAAAAAGTGTTAAATCATGTTGCAAATGAAGCTGTAGTGTTGAAACAAAAATTGCGAAAAGTGCGGCATGAATGATGTAAATATATTTATGTATAATATATACAATAATACATTATGTCACTCATCAGCAAAGCTTTGAATTGGGATGGGAACCAGTTGACATTTGGTGTTCTTGTCAACTAGTCATGTAGGGCAGGATCTTTGAATGCACCACTTAGATAGCTGAAATGAATGACCTTTGCTCTGACCATGACATCATTTAGAATTGCAGATAATATACAAATAGAAGATAAAATACCATGAAGCATAAAGATTAAGCCACTCAAGATTTCACCACAAGATATCATACATTCAAATTTCACTTGTGGCATGCATGCATATACAGATTCTAAATTTCTATGCATGTGCATTCTTCAGTTTGGCTTAGAGACTACAACCAATTTAAATACGTTTTATGCTATCCTGGGGGAGTTTGTTCGGTTTGATTTAAGAGTGTAGAATGGGGAATTTTGGAGTGAAATATAATTAGATTTTGGGTACTTCATATTTTGTGTAGATTGTGGAATCTGGGTGAATTCTGCAAGTGGAGAAGTATAAAAACCATTTGAGAAGTGGGAAATGAAATAAGAAATAAAAAAGTCAAAATTTAACTAAAATTTCACTTTTTCATTTCACTTCTCACTTCTCACTTCACTTCAATTTAACTTATCACTTCTCACTTAGCATTCCACTTTTCAAATAGTTTTTCACTTCCCCACTTGCGGAATTTACCCCAGATTTCTATGCGAAACATCCAAACACCACTCTCAACATCAAACACAAATAAATCAATCTAAATTCCCACCCCTAGTCGCCCAAAATTTCCCAACCCTACCACCTCATTTCGCTACCCATTCAAACATGGGTATGAGCCCATTGTGGCCGCGACATTGTGGCCGCGGACGTTGTGGCCGCGCCGTTGTGGCCGCGGGACACGAAGGCCGCGGACGTTGTGGCCGCAGGACACGAAGGCCGCGGCCACGAAGTCCGCGGACACGATGGCCGCGACCCCATTGTGGCCGCGGACGTGATGGCCGCGCGTACATACCTAATTACAAAACAGACGCCACTGCACGCTTTTCATTGTTTGTTTTTGGCTAATTAAAGAGAAACAAAAATGGCATATGTGCAGGAGTGCCTGTAACAGGCGCGTGAAATTGCATTATGCAGGTAGACGTACAGTGTGTATCAGTGATGTGAGATCAAAGGCAATTGATGGCTAATCTGCATTTGAATGGAAGTACCCAGGATAAAACCCATGAATACCTTGTTGATGACAGTGAGCACAATTAATCCTGGGATTATATGAGAAAAACAATTAGAAAATATTGATGATAAATTTTTGAGCTAAAAATGGAATTTCTTTGCACACAACTCAATACATATTTTTTACAAATCAAATTTCCGAGTTTCAGACATAAATAAATATGCATTTGCAATGAATGAATTTGCTTCTGCAAATTGATATTTCAATCTCCAGATGTAAATAAATTGTATTCTTTTGCAAATTGCAATTTTGATTGAATTGCAAAGACATTCATTTAGATGTTAAAATCTAAATTTAAATATGCAAAAATGTGTTCACTAATTTGTTTTTGAGTTTTAAAATTTGAAAATTTAGTTTTTCAAATTCAAAAAGTAATAAAAAATAAAAGTAATCAAAAAGATTTTAAAATGTTTAAAGTGTTATAACCATGTTCAGTGAGAATTCGAAAACTCAAAAACATTCTGAATTTAAATTTTTTATTTTTAAGATTTAAAATTTAAATCAAATTTTTTTTAAAGTAATAAAAAATTAAAACTTTAAAAATTAAATTAAATTTTAAAATTCTAAAACCATTTTCAAAATTTTTTTGTTTAGTCATTTTAGAAAAAAAAAACAATTACAAATTTTAAAAATTTTTCCAGAGAGTTTGCCATCATTACCTGTGACAAAATACAATTCTCATTACAAATATTTATGTAAATACAATGTGTAGCTCAAATAAATACATAAAGTACACTTCAAGAGGTGTCATGTCACTTACATGTCATTGACACTTACACATAAGTAGAAATTTACATGTCAAGAGTTCACACACTATGAACAAATAGCATAACAGATGTGGGGGTCACAGCATTACACATATGGGTTTCAGTTGACATGTCACAATTTATTTACACCTGGAGATTGAAATATCAATTTGCAAAAGCATATTCATTCATTGCAAATAAATATTTATTTATGTCTGAAAATCAAAATTTTGATTTGTATAAAAATATGTATTGAGTTGTGTGAAAAGAAATTCCATTTTTAGCTCAAAAAAATTTATCATCTAACTGTTTTTCTCATATAATCCCAAGATTAATTGCGCTCACTGTCATCAACAAGGTATTCATGGGTTTTATCCTGGGTACTTCCATTCAAATGCAGATTAGCCATCAATTGCCTTTGATCTTACATCACTGATACACACTGTACGTCTACCTGCATAATGCAATTTCACGCGCCTGCTACAGGCACTCCTGCACATAGGCCATTTTTGTTTCTCTTTAATTAGCCAAAAACAAACAATGAAAAGCGTGCAGTGGCGTCTGTTTTGTAATTAGGTATGTACGCGCGGCCATCGCGTCCGCGGCCACAATGGGGTCGCGGCCATTGTGTCCGCGGACTTCGTGGCCGCGGCCTTCGTGTCCTGCGGCCACAACGTCCGCGGCCTTCGTGTCCCGCGGCCACAACGGCGCGGCCACAACGTCCGCGGCCACAATGTCGCGGCCACAATGGGTGTCAACCTCAAACATGCGCCTTTTCAAATCGCTGCCCATGTATATTGGTGGTAGCTTTGTAAATATACAATTTGAAATATATCGCCGCCCGGGAGAACACACAGCAATTTCTGTTGTGAGTGTGTATGGCAATTTGCAAGCGAAAGTCTATTAAGCGGTCGCTTGTTGCATTTCTGCGAACTGAATTTGTATTGGTTTGGTTTAAGGGGTGGTTCGGGGAACTGGGTGGGGTTTTTGTTTTGTTGTAGAACTTTTATTTTGTAAAATTTACAGTATTTGCTTGAATAATTCCCTGGTGAATTATTTTTGAGGGGGGGGGGGGAGCTATTCAAGGGGGATTATTATTGCGTCAAATTTTGCAAGCATGTTTTTACCACATTATTTCACAAAATATGCTTGATTGCCAAAATAATATGCCATTTTTGTTCAAATTCAACACAGCAAATTTATGATATGCATGACGGTGGGAATTTTTCAAGGGGGTGTAACTGTAGCCTAGATTGAAAAAATATTCAGTTAACCCAAGTTTGCGTAAAAAAACTGAAAAAAAACTGAAAACTGAAAACTGCGTATTTCAAATACCTAACTTTGCCACATTTGACTTTGACAAAAGACATAGAAAAATAAATAACAAAAAATCCCTTCAAAGTGGACCACACTGTATTTATATCCATATACACGTACTCCACGTAGCCGAGTGGTCTACAACAATTCCATGTTTCTATGGTGCCATTTTGAGCTTATTGCATGTGATGGCACAGATTTCATGCATTTTGGGGCAAATTGAAGCATGGATTTATGTGTTCAACAGTTTCGAAGTTTGTGAGGGAATTTGTCTTTTGCGTGTGCGGAATATAAATATATTTATGGATACTTTAAGATTGGGTTCCGGGGTGTTTTGGGTGTCTACCGTATTTTTGTGAATGAGTTCCCTTTGAAAAGTACCTACCTACATCTACACGCACTAGTTTTCTGCTGAACTTTTGGAAAAATTGAAAAATACATCGGGTTTGAACGCTTTTAGGTTCACCGGAATAAGTCATCTTTGATTTCCGTCAACTGCAGTTGACAGACACCTCATTCTGGTGAACTCAAATGCGTTCAAAGCTGATTATGAGTTTTCCATGTTGTTTGAAATTATCATTGAAAACTAGAATGTGTAGGAATCGCCAAGGTGTTTGTTTACTGATAAATTTTGATGGGGGAGTTATTCAAGCAGACGTTTTCTCAAGTCGCCTACAGGAAGGGTTATTTGAGGCTGGAACTCATTCGAAAGTGTTTGATAGCGATATTTATTTAGGCAAACCGCAAGTAAATTGAAATTCGATCTGAATAAACAGTTCATTTCGGATTAAGAACATCGGCTTCGCAAGATTTCTTTTTAAAATGAAATTCGCAAATTTTTCCGTTCCATTGCATAAGATTTAAAAAATCTAATGGTGGGGATATAATACAAGCAAATAAAGGGGAACTCCACAAATTGGTATCGCTTAGATTTTGTTCAGAATACAGCTAATTAATTTACAAAGAAAATTTAGTTTGCACTGTGGAATTCCGTGAAAAATTACTAGTTGACAACCTAAACCACGGAAACTGATAAGTCTGTATTAAACACATTTGAGTTTACCGGAATGAATAATTTTCGATCACCGTCAACAGTAGTGAAATCAGCTCCAATGCATATAATTTAAGAGATTAATCAGTTTTGCCATTTTTGGCTGTGAACTTTTTTTCTGTGTGTACTGTGTAGGCCCAATACATTAAGTAAAACGAAATATGCGCGGTTGGCGGCAGATCGATTTTTACAAATCCCTTTACACATGTAAATCGAAGTGAATTAAGAAATTTGTAAAATTGTTTGAGAAATTTGTCCACACTCAGGTAAGGAAAAAATTGCCACTCGAGAATGGATAAAACGCACAATTTGCGACGCGACAATTTAGAAATAGAGCATAAATCAATTTAACACTTTCAAAACGCATCAGCTCAACCAAAAAAAAGTGGAAAAATGTGTCCATATAAAACAGTTCAATAAAACCGAACTCAACTCCGAACTTCCTTTAAAACTATATCAAACTGCACAAACTCAAGCAATTCAAAGCACAATAAGCACAAATGGCGCTGCGCACACTTCAGTACACCAATGTTATTTTGGAAACCCATAAATCTGCTTTGAACACATTGGAGTTGACCAGAATGAGAAGTCTGTCAACTACAGTTGACTGAGATCAAAAACAATCCATTCTGGTCAACTCAAAAATATACTCAAAACAGATTTATGAGTTGCCCAAATATCAACATTGTACTAGTGTCCCTATGCACAGAGCGTATTCATTGTTCAAGCATGTAGACTTTCCTCTAAATGTGTCACGTGCCCTTGCAAATCTACAGTGCTCGCAGCCAGTGTGATTGCAATATGTATTTATGTGTATGTATGCATTTTGGTCGCAGTGGAATGGGGTTAGTGGTGGTAAGTGGATTTGGGTGTTGAGATTTTTTATTTTTTTTAATATTTTTTTTTGAACTTTAGGTTTTTGTTGGTTGTTTTTCATTTCTATTTTATTCATTTTTGTTCATTTTGATTTCAAAATTAAAATTAAACAAAATCTTATGCAGTGTATGGCTGTAGGCTGTATGCTTTTGCATGGAATGTTACCGAGATCTGATGAATTAATTCCTGTGATAGAATCTGTGCCACTGGTAAACCAATGTACTATTTTGAGAAAGACATTTAGTATTCAGTTTTTCAATAAGATGTGATATGGTAGATTTCATGGAAAGTGTGCTGTATGCATGCTATAGGGTGACTGTTTGGTTTTCCATAAATCGTAAGCAGCCATCTTCAAAACAATAATCATCAAATATATTATTTGAATTTGTATTGTATGAATTGTTGAAATGTATGAATTAAGCCTCATCTAAATAGAATCAAAAACCATTAAATATGAATACCTAAATATGAATAATCTAAGCCTATCAAGTGTAAATACATTATGATAATTCTGTTTTAATAATTTAAAATAAAAGAATCATTCATCACCAAGCTCTATCTGGAAATCCAATAAAATATCCTTCAAAATATACCATATCAAAAATAAACATAAAATATTTTAATTTCCAAAATTTTGCCACCCCCATTCAATTGAAACTCGCCGCAAATCCATTATAATGCATGAGACATGCTTATAAATTCAGAACCAAACACTGAACATTGGTGGGGGGCTTATAAATATACATCCTTTGGGGGTGTATAGAAATTGTCAAGGTCTCCCCAATACTTATGAGTCACTGTCACTGAATTTTGTGGACTTAAGATTGAATTTCTGTGTGCGGAACGCATGCTTCACATGCTTATTGTGAGCATGTGCTCTGGGGGCAGTCTCGAACTCTGTAAATTGTGAAATGTCATGGAAAATGTCCTGGAAAATGGCAAACGTGCGTTTTTCATTTTACAGCATTTTACATGAGTCTGGACACTTTGCATGACATTTTACATTTTACAAGGCATTTTACATGACTTTTGATACCGTGCATGACATTGAACTTTTACAGGGCATTGTATCTTATCTGAGTCTGCCCTTGGTAGAAGATCTACTTTACCCGAAACTTTGTCGGGTACCCGAGACTTAGCGAGTCAATGTTTCTGAAATTTTGATTAAGTTGTCGGATTGAGAGCTGGGCACAGGTTTGGTATGAAACATTTTTTTATAATTACTTGTCCATACGTATCGACTGAACACATTTTACAATGTATCGGTGTTCCAGAAAAATTTGGGGAGTCGGGAAATATAAACAATGCGTCCGATCAAAGAACAATTGTGAATTTGATTTTCCATCATTCTTAGTGGGGAAAATTCAAGGGGTGCGGGAAATAAACTGGATGTATTTTTTTTTTTCGAGATTCAAACATTCTGATCACGAGTATTAAAATGTGCAATATACCAATAGTTATAAAAAACCTCCTTGGACAACAGAGTATGCACCAGCAGATACTTCTGTCTTACGCGCAAATGCACTATCACCATACTTATGCACACACTTTCACAAAAAGAAAAGTACCGCATTTCCTCGAAATACCCCCAGGGGGTTTATTTTTTCACAGTGGAAATTTTGAGGGGGTATTTCGAGGGGGGGGGGGTTATTCGAGCGGGTGTTTATTATTTTGTCAGAAATGTTCGGAAAGTGATACTAAAGAATACGCTTTTACATACACCAAACCGGTAATATACATGACCAAATAAGGTATATAAGACATAACAGGGACGTAAATGTATGTACATCGCTACACAAACTAGCGCATACGTATAACTGCCATGCAAAATGGTCGCAATAAATACATCATGTTCCTTGCATACATGATGTACCTTATTCCAGAGGGGGACTATTTCGAGGGGAGGTTTTTTTATTTCCTCAGCTCGAAAACACCTGGGGTATTTCTAGGGGGGGGGGTTAATTCAAGGGGGTATTTCAAGGAAATACGGTATTTTAAAACGAGAAAGCCGGTGTCAAGTACAACCAACATTATGTTTGGTGACTGAAATAATTTATTTTATTTAATTTATTGACAATAACGTCATGATGGAGTGTTTCGTTCAGAAAAATGCATAGCATGCAGTCTGTGTAGTAGAATTAATATTTTAATCCTTCCTACAGAAGGGAATATAGTAATCACAGGGAAATCTCTCCACAAATCTACATACCTCTACTAAAAGAAAGTAAACATTATGCTTATAATGTGTATTCCGTTGCAAGCTAATGAGTTCCCCCTGTGGACTAGAAACCTTCATGGGACTACCGTAATTTGAGTAATGTGTAGATAGCTAACTGTTTTTCGAAAAGTAAAGTTTTATTGTTTATTATTTTTTAGACAATTAGCCCTAAAATATTTTATTTTAGTTACGGAATTGGGCGAGTGCCAATAAATAAAAGTCATAGTGTGAATGAACAGTAAATATACAGGGGTTATGTCAAGTGACAAGTAAACTTTAATGTGTGTAGTAAATTTGTAAAAAAAGTACTGTCACTAAAAGTTAAAAAACTTCCCTTACACTTATAGCTACAGTAATCACTTAGTTTAGCACTTTTTTATCATTTGTTTAGTTCAGTAAAATGACTTGAAATCTCAATTTGTGGAATGGGCACCAGTTTATAATCTACAATGATGGCCTTATTTCAAAGATTACTGTAGCACATTGGCACTCCTAGAAGGTATTCACGAGCTTTCCGCATGAACACTCCCATTATGGAAGCATATGCTTTGCCGCATTCGTGTGTACACTGGCTAATGTGTCACCCGGTGGTCCATTTTGAATTTGATTTTTTTGAGGTTGAAAAGTGAATTTTGGATAAAATAATTTTGGAAATACAGTGTTCACATTATTTTGTGAATTCTCTTAAAAATTACATTTTTACTGGGCCACCCTGGGGGCAGTCCCAGACACTGTAAAATGTCAAATGTCATGCAAAGTTTCAAAAGTCATGTAAAAATTCCCTGCAAAATGGCAACTCGGTTGCCATTTTGCAGGGCATTTTGCATGACATTTGACATTATACAGGGTCTGGGCCACCCTGTATTCCTTGTCAAGGTGCCATGCGGTAAGTAAGAATGTGTGCTTGCTGTTATGATTATGACGTAATTTAGTCAAGAGTTCCGTTTCATGACTGGATCCAATGAAATATTTGAGCGTGATGGATTACAAATTGAGTTGTTGAATTTGCTTTTAGCGGTAACACTATTTACCGTATTTCCTCAAAATACCTACACGCGTGGGGTTTATTATTTCACCAGCGAATTTTGAGGGGGGTTTATTCGAGGGGAGGTGCGGCTTATTAGGCGGAGGTTATTATTTCGCCAGAAAATTCATGAAAATGCATTAATTATCCATCGGTTGTCACAACTGTCGCAACTGGCTACGGATGACACTCCTCGACCCTGTAAAATATCATGTCCAATGTATAATTGGAAGAAAACATGACATCTCACACGACTTTTTTACAAATTTTCACTTGTCATTTTATATTTCATTTTACAGGTTCTCGTTGTCCACCCAGTGGGACGACCGTTATAGACATTTTTGACAATTTTCGGTTTTGAATCGCAGCCAGTGATGTAAAACGCCAAAGAACCAATAGAGTGAAATAGCGCCAGGCGCCAGCGGCGTCGTGTGGCGCTGTTTTGAACACAAGCGACATGCGCCATGGTGCCTTTTGCTCTGGCTTTGGCGCTATAAATCACCAGCTTAATGTGGCAATTTGGCAGTGTGTTCTGGCTAGTGATGGTAAGAAAGCGCCAGGACTTTGGCGCCAAGCGCCAAAAGCGCCATGGCGCCTTTCCGAACTCCAGCGCCAAGCGCCAATGGTGGCAGAGGAAAATATGGTGCCAAGCAGGAAGCGCCAGGCTTTTTACTTTGGCGCTAGCGCCAAGCGCCAGAGCCAGGCGTCTTGTTCCTGGCGCCACATAAAAACGAAGTAATTTCTTTTCAGTCAGAATCCTAGAAAAATCGTGATGAATTCATGAAAATAAATGTGAATGTGGTATACTCGCCGGACCGCACGCTATGCATTTTTCTGAAGGAAACACTCCATCATGACGTCATCGTTAATAAAATCAAAATCGTTCTAGCAAGAAAAGAAAATACGTTTCAGGAAAAACCATTCGTCGCTTCGACGCGACATCCTCCTTTTTCGTGTTCTAAAAGTGCATACCGTATTTCCTCGAAATACCCCCCCTCGTTTGACCCCCCCCCCCTCTCGGGACCACTATGAAACAATCACCCCCCCCTCGAAATACCCCCCCCCCAAATTGAGTGTAAAGGGAACGTACATGACAATAACTGTAGTTTGTGTTCTGTGTACTGCAGAACACACGTTAAAACAATGTCGGTGTCACGTTAGAACAGTGTACATACCATCTACATACTAATATTAGTCGACAGAACCTTATAAATGGCGGTTTTTGTTGCATTTTTCGACGTCTGCGTACGTTTCAGACGACAATTTCGTACAAGGTTTTCAAAAATTTTCTTGTCAAATAATAACCCCCCCCCCCTCGAAATACCCCCCCCTCGTTTAACCCCCCCCCCTCTCGGGACCACTATAAAACAATCACCCCCGGGGGGTATTTCGAGGAAATACGGTACATAAGTATCGTGCAGAGTTGTTAAAAGTACTGAACTTTTTTCAAATTTTTTGAGTACTTTTGAAAAATGTCGCCAAATTTTTCAAGAAATGTCGCTCAAAATCAGTCATTTTAATCACTTTTTGCGTATTTTGCGCAATTTTTGACTATATTTTTGGTTCTATACCAATTTTTCTGTCTTTTTATCTCATTTTTTCCATTCTATGCCTTTAAAAACCTAAAAGATGATCTAAAATACGCTTTCTGTATTCGAGTACTTTCAAAAAGTATACGTAAAATCGAGTACCAGAACTTTTTTCGGAGGAAACGTATACGTATTTACACTGTACTCGAGTATACGCATTTATCGAGTAAAAGTAAATACGTTTTAACAACTACGGTATCGTGCTGGCGCGTTATCGACTACGACATAAGTAATTTTGGCGCATACTTTGCGGTCCGCCGAGTATGCCATTATTAAAAAAATATGAACCTTCAACAGTTATTCAATGAATGCAGCAGTGGGACTACCGTATTACCTCGAATTATCCCCGCTCGAATTTACTCCCCCTCAAAATGGCTTGGGGAAATAATAAACCCCCCCTCGAAGTACCCCCCTTCGGAATGATGTAGGTCATGTACATAATAAATACGTCATGTATACAATGTACATGATGTATATTACTGCTAATTTGCATTGCAGCTACACATAGACTAGTTTGTGTAGCTATCTACGTTTTTATGTCCAAATATATCCCGTTTGGACACATTTATTACCTGTTTTGGGTACGCAAATGCCCACTTTTCACTACGATCTTTACGAAAATTTCTGACGAAATAATAACCCCCCCTCGAATTAACCCCCCTCAAATTTTGCTGGCGAAGTAATAAACCCCCATGGGGGTATTTCGAGGTAATACGGTACATTTAATTAATATGGGTGTAAATAAACCGGAAAGGAATGAAAGACTCTAAAATGAAAATGAAAATGCAAACATGAAAATGAAATTTATTTTTGAAATTAATTAAAATTAATTGAAATTAATTAATTAAAATATTCACCGGTTTTTACGGTACCTAGAAAAAAGCTAATTAACAGCCATTGTAATGACACTGTAAATTGACGAACTAATTTTCATTCTTATTAAATATTTCTTTCGCAGGAGGTTTCACATTGCATGTAATCAACTGTCTTACATCTGTGAATTTGAGCATTCAGAATCTCACATAACAATTTATCGTTGATGTTCTTTAAGCCTATCAAAGTGTTCCCCCATTAGCGTTCCAAAAATCGGTATATTTAGTTTTATAAGAAAATAATATAATTATACCTATCTATTTATATTTTCTCCAGGCTTTTCTGGAGAGATTTAATCATTTATATTTATTATATGTGAATAAATTTTAAAAAATCTATGATTTTTATCTATTCGTATTTTCTCTGCCCCTTTACAAATACATTCCATTTTATATTGTGTCTGAGAGATTTTCTGAGCACTTATATTTTACAGTTTTTTTCTGCAAAACATCCGCTTTTTGTAACACTAGCTGTCACTTTATTTAAGTTATTTTAAAGCGTTTTTGATGCCAATTTGCCTCATTCAGAAATGTACAGGTTGTCTGCTGGATCGGATTTTTCTTTCACTCAAATTTGTGTTCATTCTTCATCGGAAATTGCTATGCGATTATTTGACACATACTTGACAGATCTGTTGAGAAGGGGGGGGGGGTGATGTGCAGAATTTATTTGCAGATTTTGTTGCATTGTATACTTTAGTAAAGTCACTGCAGATATCCTGTCCATTATTCACTTTTTACTTATTTTTGAGTGCAAGAACACACTTTTATTTTTCAGCTTTTATTCGCTGATAATTAATTGTAAACATGTGGTGGTGGTAACCTGATATTTTTCACTCTAGCTTTTGATGTATGTGTTAGTAGTAAAGTGCCAACAGCCGAGTTGACAGATACCATGCGATATCTGGTTTGATGGGAGTTAATTTTGCTTTGTGTGATGCACATTGCATGCATGTCACAGAAATTTTGCTTTCTTTGTTTGTCACTTCATTTAAATAGTTTCTTGGAATTTTGCCAAAGTACCAAAAAACAACAGATTTTGTGAGAATTATCACCAAAAATTACCTGAACTTTTAGAAATTATGTTGAACTTGTGATTGAGCTAAGTTTGAATTTTTGTCCAATACCATTTTATCATGTAACTTTTAATGAAGTTTGTGACTGTATTTATATTGTGGGATTGGTCAATAAGCATTAGGGGGCAAGAACAATAGAAGTTAGGAAAATTTACATTTCAATTACTGTATTACCTCAAAATACCCCCATGGGGTCAATCATTTTGCCAGCAAAATTTGGGGGGGGGGGTAATTATTTCATCAGAAATGTTTTGTAAGGATTGTTGTACATAGTAGGGATTTGCATACCCGAAACAGGTAATAAATGTGTCCAAACAGGATATATTTGGACATAAAAATGTAGATAACTACACAAACCAGTCTATGTGGTGCTGCAACACAAATTAGCACTAATAAGTACATCATGTACATTTCATACATGATGTACATCATTTCAGAGGGGGTATTTCGAGGGTTTTTTTTATTTCCACAGCCCATTTTGAGGGGCGGTGGTTAATTCAGGGGGGTGGGGGTTAATTCAAGGGGCAATAATTTGAGGTAATACAGTATTGTTAATTATTCCTTTAAAAAAGGAATTTTGTACCTTCTTATTGGAATTTTTGGACAGTTGAATCCTTTGCATGGTTTGTCTATGCTAACCCAGCAAAAAGTTGGTGTGTAATACGTGGTGAGGTGTCATGAAGTGGCTTCGCGCAGATATGCAGTATCTGCATGATGACACTTCACCGTGTTCCAGATGCTTCGCGGCACTTCAAGAACCATTCAAAGCATGCTGTAGTGTGATGGTTTGTGACCTGCACTTCACAAAATTTGTCTATTGTCATCATAGGTGAAGTGTGCGGAAAACACTGCACCTCAAATCTCATGAAGCATGTGGAAGGGGAGTGCGGTATATGGTGGGCACAGTGGGGAAGTGTCTTCACACCCCACCACGTGTCTGTGTGAAGAGACTTCACGATGCTTCACACGTCCATTATTTGTTGTGAATGCCATCTACCATTTGTTGTACTTTTCAACCCCCATTGACAAGTCTGGCATCTACCATCTTGTAAGGGACCACCCAATTTGACATGATAAGGCTTTTTCATAATACATTTCTTTCTAGTTCAATTTTCAGTGTTCTGACTGGGTGCACACTTATTTGGTTTTGACTAGAATGTGGTGTAAATAATTATTTATTATTGTTTTCTTTCCTGTTCTTGTTTTGTGGAGGTTTTTCAGTTTAGGTGAACAGACATGTGTACTATATATAAAATAGTCACGATATAATGCATGCATATGGATAGGTGCGTGTGTATAAAAATTGTTTGTTTAATTGCAGTACTTGGGACAATAAGTCATTTTTTGCACCCATTAGCGAATAATGCTCCATAAATGGTAAAAAATGTGCCGTTATTAAATGTCTATTGAAGTGTTTACATTCCTTTAACTTGAATAACTCCCTACTCCCTAAGTCAACTTTGGTTTGATGATAGTAGCATAAAAATCTGTGGATTGAATAAATGAAAACCTGATTAAAATGACAAATGTGCCAATCTCAAATCTCAATTTCAAACTTCTAAAAATTTCCAACTGGACCATTTTTTATAGCTTTTGCACCATGGATGATATGAGAACCCTGTTTTTGCAATGTTTATCATCAATTGTATAATTGTTGCCTTGGTTGCCACGTTTCAACAGACACACACATTTTTAGATCGCGGAAAAATTTTAATTTGGTCTGTTCGACACAATCTGTCCGAATTTCGGTCCAGGCCTCCAGGGGGCAGTCCCAAGGCATCCCAATCAAAGCAAAGAAAAGAAAAAATTTTTGTTACTGCTCTTTGCATGACAATTGACACTTTTCTTTACTATTTTGCCAGGACACTTGACATATTGCATGACATTTTACATGACATTTTACACTTCACTTAACACTTTACAGGCATGGGACTGCCACCAGGTGCCAATTGTGCAAGTGAATAAAAAAACATTTTAGACGTCAGAGGTTGAAAGTTAAAAGCTAATCAAAGTGAGAAGTAAAATTAGAAGTAGAAGGTTAAGAGCTAAGTTTCAACTTTTAAACTGCTCACTTAAAATTTTTCTGCACTTTGAACTTTAAACTTATCACTTCTAAAATGGGTATACTTCTCAACTTGCGGAACTGACCACTGTAAATATGTACCGTATTACCTCGAATTATCCCCCCCCCCTTGAATTAACCCCCCCCCCTCGAAATACCCCCCCTAAATTTCGGCTGAGGAAATAATAAACCCCCCCCTCGAAATACCCCCCCTAATATTGTTTGTAACGTGAACGTACTTGACAAATACCGCAGTTTGTGATCTGTACTATGTAGAACACACGTTAAAAGTGATGATTAAGTGACGTTAGGGAAGGGTATTTGTGTATATACAGTAATATATGCCTTTAAACACATATAAATCTATGTGATTGTTCGATTTTTCTACGTCTGCGTATGGGGAATTTCCAAAAATTTCTGGCGAAATAATAGACCCCACCCTCGAATAAACCCCCCCTCGAATAATCCCCCCCTCAAATTTTGCTGGCGAAATAATAAACCCCCTGGGGGTATTTCGAGGTAATACGGTATGTCATTCAAAAAATGCAATGATTGCCTCGCAATTAGTGCTATATTTACGTGATTCATCATGTTTCACTTGAAATAGTGACGTTGGTAAGCTCTGTGACCTTTAATTTGATGCAAAAATGGGTTAATTTTAAACATTTTCAAGTGTGCACTCCACCTTAAAGTGCCCCACAGCTGTCATATCTTAGCACTTTCTATGTGTTTTTCACTCTTGATAAATGAAATTTTTTTGGCCCACGATAAAAGTTGATGTATGGACTCGAGGGATGGAATTATGGAGTGTAAAAATCATTTTCTACATTCAGATATAAATAAATTTTACGGTAGACATAGACACTAGTTTACAATCCGAAGTAACCTCAAATCAGGTGCTCATAAATCAGCTTTGATTAAATTTGAGTTTACAAGAATGAGTTTTTAAAACCTTTGTGAACTGTAGTTGACAGACACCTCATTCCGGTGAACTCAAATGCATTTACAGCTGATTTATGTGAAAAGTTCGGGCGACTCGCGTAGAAGGATTTATTGTAGAATGAAGTGCCGTGGTAACCGTGCGGCTTACGCCCACTCAGGGCTTTATATAAGATCATTACGGAAATATTCACTAATCAGATATCACAGGAAAAGCTTGCATCTCCACAAATCCCGGATCTTTACATATTCCCCCCTCACACCCAAAAATAATAACTTTATGCAAGCTTTTCAAATTTTCGCTTTTCACTAATCACCACCATCCGATGCACTGAGGAACCCTTCAGGGTCAGGGTCGCACTCCATCTGAGCAGCCGGTTCCTGAGTACCCGGTTCCTGAGCAACCGGTTCCTGAACAACCGAAAACTCAGATTCAGAGTCGCTGGATTCAGCATTAACTTCCAACTGATCCACCCTCTCCCCCAAGTGCTCAAGCTTGTCCAAGGCGCCGGCCACATGGTCAACAACGACATCGAGTTTTTTGAGCAACTGTCCATTTTGCTCGCTCAACTCGACAACTTTTTGCGTCAACTCAGTGACGTCTGTGCGCAGTTTCGCAACTGCGCCAATTTTACCCGAGGAGGCGAGCGAAGCCACTTTCGCCTCAACTTGGAACGAATGGGTCCATTTGATGTGGCGAGTCAAAACCTGGACCCTCTCGTTCAACCCGGCAATAATCTGCAAAAGTTTGCCGTTTTGTAAAAATTTGTGGTTTTGTAAAACATTAATTTAATAATTTTGCGTTTTTAAATTTCACAAAATTTGTTTGAAAAACACTTGAAAATTCGAAACTCCAATAAAATTGAAAAATTGTCATTCAAAAAATCCAAAATTGATGGAAAACCAAAAATTGAACAAATAATTTGACCTCGTCTTTTTCCTGCATCGTTTGGGTCACAGTGCTCTGTGCATCAACTTGTGTGCTTTCCGGTGCGACCGTGACCGGCTCAACAGTGACCGGTTCGACCGTCACCGGTGCAACAGTTTGCGGTGCCACTTGTGGCGGTGGCACCTGAGGCGTCGACATTTGCGGCGGCGGCACAGCAGACTGCGTCACGGTGACGCGTAAGCGCGCCGGCGTCACTTTGTTGTCGGCGCCCGGCAACACCGTTGTGTTACGCACCAACTTGAAAATGATTTTCCAATATATTATTTTTTCTTGCATCAAATTTTGATAAACTTTGATTCTAAAACATACATTAAGATTTGGCGAAGCGCATGGCGTTGGTGCGCGGATTGACGGTGCCCTTATGCCCTGGTGCATGACTGACGTGCCCAGTGGCATCTATGAAATGTCAGAATTTAAAATTTCAACATTTTCAACATTCAAAATTTCAAAATTGGACTTTTCAAAATTTATCGATCAAACTTAAAAATCTACACCTAATACATCATTGAGCGAACCGTATTAGGATTTGGCAGACGATTGAAACGTTGGTTGCTGTTGTCATATGGTTGATGACGATATGGCTGCTGTGGCATCCGCGGCCATGGTGTCTGTTTAACTCCACGCAGGTTCAAGCGCGACATGATGGTAGCAGAGGTTTTTTTGAAGTTTTTCGGTGTTGCTCAATGATGTTTTATCCCTCTTATGAATAAATTTATTGAATTTATAAAGGATGAACAAAAGATGTTAGTTTCCACGTCAGTCGCTGTGGCACAGTCAGACATGCACTTTCGGAAGTAGATTTTAGAATTAAATTTGGACTTTTAACTTCCAGAACAATATATGGGCCCAGGAATTTTGGGGCCATTTTGTCAGAAGAATGATTTTTAACCATCACCGAATCCCCTTCATGAATTATCACTGAGACATGCTTTTCATCAAAATAACGTTTGTATTTTGAACGATTTTTATTGCTTAGGGATTGTGCAAGTGTGCGCGCCAGCTGCGGATCCAAAGTTTTCGCTGCTGTATAAAATAAGTTCCAATGTGGTAAATATCCAAAAACCAAGAAAAACGGGCAGCATCCAGTTGTTGAATTCATAGCCATGTTGTGTTTTAGCACAGCCATTGGTAACAAATCTTTCCAGGAAAACTTTGGATAATCAGCCACGCAAATAGCAATCATTGCACGCAATTGCCGATTTGTACGTTCGACTAATCCATTCGCTTGAGGATTACGTGGCAACACGGGTTTGTGGCGAACGCCAAACGTGTCACATAACGTTGCTAATTCTGTATTGCAAAATTCAGTGCCCCTATCAGAAATTAACGTGCGTGGTGCTCCATATAACATGAAGACATTTTTCAAAAGTGTTTTGGCAATGACAGTGGCGTGCAATGAAGTAATCGGTACCGCAACTGTGTATCGCGTGAGGGAATCGACGATTACCAAAATTTTGGACTTTTTATCACATGAATTAATTTGCATGGTGTCAACATGCAAAACTTCAAACGGTTGTGAAGGTGACTCCACTAAACCCAGTGGTGCCGGATTCAAGCGATGTGGTTTATTCTCCATACAGTGCGAACATTGTTGGCAAAATTGTAAAATATCGTTTTTCATACCTGGCCAGGCAAAATATTCACAAAGTAAATGCAGAGTACGCTCTTGGCCGCCGTGGCTCGCATAAACTCCCATATGCGCTTGAGCCAAGCAAGCTTGTTGCCACGATCTTGGTGGCCAGATAGCGTAATGTAAATTGGCAATGGGTGCTTTAAAATATAAAATCTGTTCAATTAACAAAGCATCAGATAATTGTATCGACCCATCTTGCAAAGATGCAATTATACCCGCTAACTCAGAGTCGGCAGCTTGAATTTCCTGCCAATTTGAAACCATTTTTTCGTCGAAATTTGTCATTTCGCCAGAATTTTTTACTTTAGCCGCCATGCCCTTCACAATATTAGTTGGTATTTTCAACTCATCTCCAAAAATTGGTTGATCGATAGGGTTTCGGGACAAAGCATCAGCGACAGTGTTCATTGCCCCCGGCTTATGTTCAAACCGAGTCACCTTGTCCTGTATAAACATAGCCCAGCGTTCTAATTTACTGTGCGCAGGTGAGCGCAACACCTGTTGTATCCCACTATTATCTGTATATACTGTCAACTTTTGACCCTCAATATAATCGGCCAAACGGCGAATTGCCCAACATATACATAGACTTTCGAGTTCGGCAGCTGAAAATTTAGTATGTGGATGCGATAATCTTTTTGAAATAAAAGAAACAGGATGAAGTTTTCCATCATCCCCCCTTTGTGAGAGTACAGCTCCTAAACCAACACTACTGGCATCACACTCTAAAACGAAACCGCAGTCGTCATGATGAGTTGGATGACGTAAAACTGGTGGGTTTGTAATAAAATGTTTGAGCATATCCCAGGCGGTTAGCATTGGATCGGTCCATTCAAATGGCGTTGTGCCATGTTTCAGAAAAGCACCCGACAATGCCGCATATAACGGTGCAGCCACCGTGCTAAAATTCGGAATGAAATGGCTGTAATATACACATTTACCCAAAAAACGTCTCAAATCTTGTTTGGTATGAACTTTTGGTTGTTCAGACATGGCTGCCACCCGTGATGGTGCAGGAGAAATTCCCCCTGCACTGATCTGATGTCCTAAATATTTCAACTCGGATGCAAATAAATTGCACTTTGCGGGCTGCATTTTGAGGTTTGCCCACCGCATTCTCTCGAACAAACGTGTCAAATGCACGATATGCTCCGGAATAGTGTAACTACACACCAAAATATCATCAATATAGGTTTTACACCACGGACGCGACTGATTATCATTTAAACCACTGATCATTATCTGCATCATACGCTGGAAAGTAGCTCCAGCGTTGCAGGTACCAAATGGAAGGCGTGTGTAACGATACTGACCTAGACTACAAACAAACGATGTCCGTTCCCGAGTTTCTTCATCGGCTAAAGTTATATTATAATATCCGTGTCTTATGTCGATTGCCGAGAAAATGACATTGCCAGACAATTCATTCAGTAATTCAGCAATTCTAGGAAGCGGATATGAATCTATTTTAGTGACTAGATTAACTAATTTAAAATCTACACAAAATCTAAAATTATCAGTGCCCTTTGGTGCGATTGTAATTGGGCTAGCCCATGGACCATCTGATGGTTCAATTATGCCCTCTTTCAACATTGCGGGCACTGTTTTCTGAATGAAAGAACGCTTGTCAAGAGGTTCATATCTCACTGATTGTTTAATAGGAGGTTGGTTCGGATCAGTAATTATTTTATGCGTGACCAACCCAGTTTTCCCCACATCATATTCATGACATGAGAAGACATCATGAAAATCAAACAAAAGCTTTTCAAACTTTTTCTGCATTTCCTCCGGTAAAGGTATTCTATTTTTGTGTGGTAAATGTGCCAAAACATGTTGAAAACGTTCTTCTTGAGTCGTAGGAACTTTTTCTTCCGCTTGCGGCGGTGTGTCATGCACCGAAACTGGCGGTGTAGGTAACACTATGGCTTTAGCTGCCACACCGCATGGATTGGCATCCGGAACAATACCAAAAAGTGCCATTGCATCAGTATTAGTAAATAATTTATGGAAATGTTTGGAATCTCGAAACAATGAAGAATTGTAATACACATCACACGTGAACAAAATAGAATTTACAGGAATTCGCAAAGGCGAATCAGATGGGTTGAAAAGAGTTATTTTAGCTTGTTTCTTCTCCGCTGAAGAAACTACAGTATTATACATGGCAAATGAAGTTTCATCTTCCGTATTGGAAAATACAGCATATGTTTGTTGCCATTGAACATTTGACATACCCACTGGTCTCGATGGGAATGTTACAGGCACCGCGAACATTGACTTAGGCGGAATAAATATTGATTTTGTTGACTTTACCTTTTCAGACAATAATAATTGAAATTGTCCTTCATTATTCAAAATTTCCTTAGCATGTTTTTCATCAGATGGTAAACATGCTTCAAAATCCCCCTCCAAAGTCAATGGAATCAGCCAAGATAGTTTCAAATAAGGCATAATATCGGTTCCTATCAAAATTTCATCTAAAGCACCTTCAACAGTATTTACCAAAAATGTGCTTACTACCTTGCGCGCTATCTGATCCACTGGCGAGACATGTTCAACATGTAACTGTATTTTCTTTAAAGCACCAGTTTTTGTTTCACCACTAACCATGTGCAATTTTACATTTGAAGTTTCCAAACGTGAAGACAAATTAACCTGCAATTGTGTCGACAATTGCTCTAAAAACTTTAACGGAATCAACGAGCGTGTGCAACCTGAATCTAATAAAGCGTGACAAGGTATTTGTTCGATTTTGATTGTTGCGTGGACTTGAGGTCCGTTTGCGGGGCGAACTCGAATACACAGATGCTGATCTTTACCGATAACCGAATATGCACACAGAGAAGTATTTCGAGTGTCAGAAAACATCACATTTTGTAAATTAGTAGTTTGATCAAATCTCTTTATCGGAATGTCACTCAACTCAATCGGACTCGGACTGTCCGTCAAACACTTTGTGGAAGAAATCTCCAACTCGGCTGTCGACTGAATCTGAACATTGACAAAATGTTTTTTGACAGCCGGGGATTGTTCCCACTTATCAAACCGACCTGGGTCATCATCAAACATCTGGGCCAGGCGATGTTTGAACTCAGTACAATACAAGTTGTATTTGTCCACAGCCCCCTCAACATCTTCGACAGTGGTCGCCTCGAGCGTGTCTGGTTGTAGCTCGTTCACCGCCTGCTCTCCCTCCTGGCTGTCTACAGTTTCTACGGCAGCTTTAGCTACCGCCTTTCTAGGCAAATTAGTGTCATGCGTGGTAGCCGGACCGAATCGCCTGACATGCCCATAACCTTCCGATTTGTCCGTCAAATTTGGAATGAAGCGAGTATTAGGAGCATTTTCCCGCAATGTCATGCGGCACTGGCTTGTGCGGTGCCCAGTATGTCCCAGACGTGGGCACCAAGGATCGTTATTCGACTCCCGCAACATGTTTCGCATTGTGTTGCGGAATGGTGTCGGTGCACGCTGCACCGGAACATTGCACGTCACCGCCGGTGCTTTCTTAACGGTATTGAAAAAATCATCCAATTTTTGCACAATTTGACTCATGGGGGTGTCTGTCCCATGGTATTTCGCTTGAAAATTAGCAATTACGTATTTATCAAATTTGTTATCATCAAATCTCGACCAAATTTTAATGGCGACAAGGTTGTCAATTAAAACCCTGTCAAATTTCACACGTGATTTCAAAGCCGACGGCATTTTTGAGATGAGACGCAGATAAAATTTCACAAATGTTTCATCCCGCCCCATAGCAGCATTTTCCCACTCGGGATAAGTATAATGCTTGGTTGGATCCTTAAAAATATCGCCTAGAGCAGACAAAACCGCTTCATGATCAGCCAACTCCTCTGGCTGAAACAACGCCGACATGGTTCTGAATGCGTCACCCCCTATTTTAGTGGCAAAAACTTCTTGCCAAAATTGAGGAATTAGATCGGGAGTGGGCACAGACAAAACAGCCGTTTTAACAGAGCGGCGCCATTCGGGATAATTCACTATATCCCCCACACCCCGAAAAACAGTAATTTTGTCCAACACATGTGGCTTTAATAGTAACCAGTACTGTAAAGTTTCGTTTGAATTTTTGCCCGTGATTTCTACTGGCAATTTCGCTTGTGTTTCAGTTTTTTTGTTGATTTTGTCGCCACACGTGTTGGATTCTTTTGACACATTCATCGAGTTCAATTTTGAATTCAAAGCCATCATGCAATCTCTTACATCTGCTAAAATTCCACCATTTTCATTGCGCTCAGCGCCATTATTTTTATCGCCACAATTATCGCCATTTTTCTCAGCGCCATTATTTTCAGCTATGACGCTTAAATCCCCAGCATTTTGGACAGGTTGCAACCATTCCGATTGCATCAAAAAACGGTCGGTATTCACAAAGCACACTGGTTGAATTGGCGTCAAAAAACTTTGAAAATCATGACGCTCAGCTACATATTTTGGAAAAACGTCGGCCGAATATGCATAACGCGTAAGCCTGTCCAAAATGTTAGGTGACCTTAAAGCCCCCTGACCGTCAGATTCGCTACCCTCCCCAGGGTAGTGTACTGCACCAGGCGCCACTGCGCCAGGCGCCATTGCACCAGGCGTCACCGCATGGTAGTGCACTGCACCAGGCGCCACTGCACCAAGCGCACCCGACGGCGCCATCGCACCAGGCGCACCCAACCGAACCTGGCTTCTTGGCACCACGCGCTGTGGCTCGAGCAAGCGAACATCTTGCGTTGCACGCGGCGGGGTTCGGTGAGATCCGCCTGGGCGTTGCGGCACCCCTATATCTGAAAACGCTTTCGTGTTTGTTGAACAAATTTCTGGTGGAGGTACAGTGACGTCAATCGAGGCTGTGGGGTTGTGACCCCGGATTGGCGGCGCACCCCCGCCGCCATGCCACCCCCTGGTCACCACTTGTGGCGGTGACGCAATAATGGGAGACGTCACACACTCATAACGTGTGGATTCTTGATACGCTGAACTAGAAGGCAACATGTACCTAGTTGAGGGCACAGATGCGCCTCCCGCGGGGGGTTGCACTACCCCCGGACCGCCATGCCACCCCAATGAACGTGGCGAACGTGCGGTTTCAACCCCTGACCCAGGGGTTATCCCAACCCGAGACTCATGCCCACCCAAAATTGCGGTGTGAACCGAACCGTCTGGCAGTCTAGCCAGTTGTGCGGCCGAATGCTTCCAGGCCATACTTAATTGCAGATTTTCGACAAACCGCAATGCTGCAGAATGCGGTGCAAAATGCGGTACACCGGAATTTGGATGAGCACGAGTGTGCGGTCGCTTATTCGCAAGCGACGAGTGATCAGACATTGATCACGATCTCTTCACGTACCACGGTTACCTCCCTTCAAACAGAAACCTTCAATCCCGGGCGTCCAATGTTGAACTATCCTTGCAGGTCGTCCACCATGAAAAGTTCGGGCGACTCGCGTAGAAGGATTTATTGTAGAATGAAGTGCCGTGGTAACCGTGCGGCTTACGCCCACTCAGGGCTTTATATAAGATCATTACGGAAATATTCACTAATCAGATATCACAGGAAAAGCTTGCATCTCCACAAATCCCGGATCTTTACATATGAGTTTATCAAAGTCCGAGTTTACTGGTAGTAAACTAGTGTGCGCAGCACCATAACCTATTTTTGCACCTGGTGGCTGGGAGCTTTTGAAAATTTGAAGTTACTGTAAGTTTTGACTGAGATTTAAAATAATAAAAAATTAGCATGGCACTTTGAAACATTTTATAAAATACAGGAGTAAACACACCACCGTGTAATTAGCCTATTGTATTGTATTCTAAACGCCAATTTTCTGGCGATAGCGCCATTTGTTTGGTCTAGTGATTAAAAAAGTGCCATAATTTTGGCGCCAGTCGCCAAAAGCGCCGTGGCGCTTTTCCGAACGCCAGCGCCAAGCGCCAATGTCGCCATAGCAAAATGGCGCCACAACGAGATAGCGCCAAGCGCCAAAAGCGCCATGGCACTTTTTATTTTGGCGCTAGCGCCAGGCGCTAGCGCCATGACATTTTTACATCACTAGTTTGGTCTATAATTGATTCCGTTCTATATCCATCTAACTACTAACACATTTTCACCTTACTGATTACACTTTGAATTGATTGAACAATAGATAGGTAGGTACATACTTGTTACCCGCTGATTTCACATAGAACAAGTGACAATTATGATAAATAATGACATCGTGTTGTGTTGACAGGGCACTTATTATCTCGGATACGGTATTATTTTTTCTTGGAAATATGGGTTTCTCTGTGTTTGAAAATAGCAGTGTTTTTTTGTGAATACATTTTCACTTGTTCTTCCTTCTTTATCTTGGCGGACAAATAAATTTTAAGTTTTTTTTTTAAAAATAGGATACAATTTACTTAAAAACATGGCTATTTGTCAAAAGGGCGCCACACACACTGGATGTCAACTGGTCTGACAGTTTTTCATATATCGTATTACTTCGAAATACCCCCATGAGGGTTTATTATTACGCCAGCAAAATTTGAGGGGGGGGGGGTAATTCGAGGGCGGGGGTTATTATTTCGTCAGAAATTTTCGTAAGAATCGCAGTAAATAGTAGGCATTTGCGTACCCAAAACAGGTAACAAATGTGTCCAAACAGGACATATTTGGACATAAAAAGGTAGGTAGCTACACAAACTAGTCTGTGTAGCTGCAATGCAAATTAGCAGTAATAAATACATCATGTGCATTGCATACATGATGTATTTACATGCATTGCATACATTCCAGGGGGGGGGGTAAAACGAGGGGGGGGGGGTTAATTCAAGGGGGGATAATTCCAGGTTATACGGTATTCTTAGTTAATGGGCTGCCAACCCATGTTCCTCTTCGACTTTGCCGCACGTTCACCCGAAAATTGTCCTGCCACCTAAATTGAACTAAAATCGAGTTGACACCGAAACAGTTGACATCCAGTGTGTGTGGCACCAAAGTGGTGCACCCGTCAAAGATTGATTGATGCAGATTAATTGAATTAGCGATTTGTTTTCGACGATTTTGTAACTTAACTTGCAAATGTATCAGTGCAATCGAAGTGTAATTGGATTGTGATATGCACACTGCATACACCAGTTTAACAATGAAAGTTTGAAGATTTAGTAAACTCATAAATCACTCTTGAACGCATTTGAGTTTCCTGAAATACCTTATTTTTACGCTCCGTCAACTGCATTTGACGGACACCAAATCCCAGTAAACTCAAATGCCATTCAAAGTTGATTTATGAGTTTACTAAATTTTTAGTTTACTGGCAGTAAATTAGTATACTCAGCGCCATTCCACCCCACGGCATGTATCCGCCCAAAAAAAGTCAGAAACTTGCATGTTAGGAACATTATTCCGTTTCTTAGCCGTTCTAGGCTTTTGCCTTTTGCGGCTGAATTTTATTGCTACCATATTTTAAGCTTCCATTTACGCATGGATACGTTCAACTGAATTTATGGCGCATTATTTTGAGTGGCGTGAAAGCGCCATGGCGCCCTTGGCGCCATTGTGACTTTCTTACGCCATAAAAACGCCATGGCGCAATCTATTCATGTTTTCAGCAATTTTTTCCACACATTTTTCATTTCAAATTAGTTTTTTCTAAATGAATCTTGACCAATATTTTAATATAAAAACATTAATTCAATCAAAACAAAATGCGAAAACAACCCTTTAATTATACTTCTGAACACCTTGGATGTTCACACCAAATATTTTTAAAGTTTTTGCGTTTTGGCTCTCTTCCAACGTAATTTCTACCTGCTGTTCTATTGGATGCTGCTCTTTTATTAGAAGAAATACGGTATCCACAAATGAATAAGTTGTTAATGTCAATTTATTTGCATTTTGTTTTTGTAAATATCTTGTTTTGTGGATATTATTCGTTCGAAATTGAAACTAGAATTTGGCTGGAGGTTTTGTACTCTTAAAATTGGCGCCTGGAGCCACAAAAATAGAAACCTTGGCAATTTTCGACGCTCAGATCTAAAAGGCACTATATTTAGCTTACACTTTTTCGCCACTAATAAACATATAGTCGACTGATATGCAGATTGGCCTAAAAACCTTCTAAACACGTTTTTTGTGTCCAGTGAAAAGGCGCCCTGTCGACATTAAGTATTTTAGGCCATAAATACTATCCATTTATAGTAGTCCATTTAAGATTTATGTCCAATCCAAAGCAATGTCTACTCAAACAAATTTATGTCTGTCAAATGGGTTATAGACATAGTTGTTCAAATGTATTTACGTTTACTCGATAAATACGGATACTCGAGTACTGCGTAAATAGTTTACGTTTCCCCCCCGAAAGAAAACGTTCTTCAATGGGCTTATAGGCTTTATCAAGGCATAAAGGAAAGAGAAGGAGAGAAAAGCTAAAAATAGAGCCAAAATATCCAAAATAGCATCATCATAGACAAAAACACATTTACTAATGAATTTAATGGTGAAAAAGTTCAATAATTAGTGATGGTTAGCAAAAATTGGGACAAAATTTCTCAAAAATACCCATTTTTACATTTTCCGGTGACAAAAGTAATTTACTCATGTTTACTTATGAGTAAAAGTAAAAAAATAAATACTTTACGTTTTCTGTACTCACCTGCGAGTAAAAGAATAAATACTTTACGTTTACATTTACTTTCAAAAAAGTTCAGTACTTTTAACAACTCTGGTCATAAATACATGTTTTTCGTTATCCCACCATGTTGTATAATAAATGATTGGTTTATTATTCTGATTGGCTAAATTTAACTCTGTCTTCTTCTTATGGCACTGTAATATTTCTTCGAAGTTCCATCGCCAAAAAATTGTGATAATTGAGTTAAACAGCGTTCACATTGTGAAACTGTGACAACAAAAAATGCGATTTTTCAGCCATTGTTGTGCGATACATATGAAATATTTTTCATGTGTGAAGCCTCAATCGATCATGACTTGATCAGCCCCACTTACTTATACTTGATCAGCCCCACAGGACTTATTTTTTCGTCAAATCTTTGAGGATGGAGTTATTCAAGGGGGGAGGAGTTAATCAAAGTGGGGGAGTTATTTTTCCTCAGAATTACATTATTTTTCTGTTGTCGCTGATGTAGGCTATAACTATTTTGTATTTTTCGTTTCACACACTGCACTGCATTTGCAACCCAGGCGTAGCTTTATTTAGTCGGTCTAACTTCATTGATTGTTTTTTAGACTGACCGTATTTTTTCCAGATTTTTTTTCATTTTAGAAAAATCTTTCCCACCTATCACAGAGTTATTCATGAGTTACTCAAGGGGATCTTTTTCTCCCCACTCGGCCAACAGGGGGGAGTTATTCAAGGGGGACTTTTTCTCCCCACATTGCCAACAGGGGGAGTTAGTCAAGGCGGACTTTTTCCCCCCACTCGGCCAACAGGGGGGAGTTATTCAAGGGGGACTTTTTCTCCCCACATTGCCAACAGGGGGGAGTTATTCAAGGGGGACTTTTTCTCCCCACTCGGCCAACAGGGGGGAGTTATTCAAGGGGGACTTTTTTTCCCCACTCGGCCAACAGGGGGGAGTGATTCAAGGGGGACTTTTTTCCCCACTCGGCCAACAGGGGGGAGTTATTCAAGGGGGACTTTTTCTCCCCACTCGGCCAACAGGGGGGAGTTATTCAAGGGGGACTTTTTTTCCCCACTCGGCCAACAGGGGGGAGTGATTCAAGGGGGACTTTTTTCCCCACTCGGCCAACAGGGGGGAGTGATTCAAGGGATAGGAGTTACTCAAGGGGGGGGGGGGGGGTTATCCGAGGATATACGGTATTGTACTCGATTCCGTTCTATCTTTTTAATATATTCTTCTTCTTTGAAAGTGTGTGTGCAGTTGCATGTATCTTTTTCGCGTATTATCGACATGAGTAATTTTGGGCACATACTTTGCGGTCCGCCGATTATGTCTTGTGTACTGTTGTTGTAAACCGTATTTCCTGATCCTGATACATCAAAACTTTCGTCTATATAACCCACCTTTCAAAGAGGGGGAGTTATGTCCCTTCACTCGGATAACAGGGTGGAGTTGTTCGAGGGGACCTTTTCAGGGATTTTCGGTAATTATAAATTAGTGATGTGCAATTTGAGTCATATTCATTTGACCCATCATGTAAGTTATCATTAAGTACAGGGTTTTTGTCATCAACACATTTAATAGCATGCCCATTGGGCATTGCCCAACAGTATTTTCCCAATCAGGAATTGAGACAAATGGCAAAGGGCTTCACAAATTGTATGATCTTTAGCTTCTCCAGGTGCCAGTTCCGCAAAATGAGAAGTGAGAAGTGAAATGGCAAAGACGAAGAGAAATTACTTTTTCGTTTTTTTTTACTTCGCTTTTGCCAATTCACTTCTCACTTCTCATTTTGCGGAACTGGCCCCAGATTATTTTGAATTGAGCAAAAAATGTTGAGATAGATAAACTCGGTGGACTTTTTGGAAGTCATTGTTCTACGGGATTTTTGTACGAGTGTGACTAATTCAACTTGGCATATGTCCAAGTTTTTGCGTTTCATGCAAACAAGTTTTAAGATGCACGATTTTTGTTCACGTCGCCAATAATGGCCGCGGAATGCAATGAAGCAACTGACCGCAAATGGCGACAAACGTACTAGTTGAAACTTGTGTTTACTTAATCACATTCCGCGGCCGTTATCGTGACGCGAACAGAAATCGGGCGTCTTAAATCTTTTTGGTATGAAACGCAAGGAATTTAGACGTGTGCCAAATTTCATACGTACTTTTTCGGAGGAATCTATCTGGGCCGCGACGATAAGATCGGGCCTAATGCCTTACAATCCGACTTTATGTAACGATATGTCTATCAAATTCATATCGTTCTCTTATAAAAAGTCGGATTGAATAAAATGTATCGTGAACCGAATGGAATCCGTCCATTCAAGTTCGAATTAAAAAACATACGTCATTGGGAACCAAGGGCCGAATACTTGATTCATTTCATGTTCGCCGAGTTTATGTTGTTCCAAGTTTTTGGCTACGAATGATGACATATTATGTTTTTTTTCTGAAATTGGGGGATGGTTTGAGTAGAATTTGATGACTTTTTTTAATGCAGCGGGGTTGAGCTTTTCCAATCCATAACCAATAAACAATCTTTTCATTGTACTCGGATGACTGCAATGCATGGGTCCAAAATTACCGTATTTCCCCGACCCCCCCTATAATTACCCCCCCCCCCCTCTCAATATACCCCTCAAAATAAAAATAGCTAGAGGGGTGAAATTTTGGGTGAAAACTCAAAACAGCTGGTATCTAAACCTGTCAAAATTTTATGACCGTAGCCTACCCCTAGTGCTAATGGCGAGCACTGCCAGGGGGACTTTTCAGCCGGACCAAGTAAAAGCCCATCTTTACTATGCTCCGTCTCGGAATTTTCTGGGGAAATAATAAAGCCGCCCTTCAAATAAGCCCCCCTCGAAATACTTCACCCCCTCAAAATTTGCACTCTGAAAAAAATAAACCGCATGGGGGTATTTCGAGGAAATACGGTACTTATGTCTTAGCCGATAACGCGCGAGCTGGATACCTACTTAAGTATGCCCTTTCACAAAAATAAAAAAATTTCAGAAGAAAAAAGGCGGAGTCGCATCAAAGCGACGAATGTTTTTTTTCTGGGACGTTATTATTTGTTTAAAACACTTTTGACTTTAATCATGATCACCTCATGATGAATTGTTTCATTCAAAAAATGCATAGCATGCGGTTACAAAATTATATTTGCGCTCATTTTACTGACGTATCCCTGTCTATCGTCTCAAATTCGACTATAAAAAGCATGTCTCATACATTTCTCAATTCAGCGTCACACATTTTATCGTGCATTCCGGCCCACTTTCAATCACATGCGAAATTATATACCGTATTTCCTCGAAATACCCCCCCCCCACGAAATACCCCCTCTCCTCGAAATCCTCCGTCTAAAAACACCCCTCATGAAGGTCACCATGAGTTTCTGACCCCCCCCCCCCTCGGAGCACCCCCAATTGAGTGTAAAAAGAGCGTAAATAACAAAAGCTTGAATGACAAAACTTGTGATCCGTGCAATGCAGCAGAGTTGTTAGAATTACTGAACTTTTTTAAAAGGATATGTTAACGTAAAGTATTTTTTTACTCATCACAAAGTATAGAAAACGTAAAATACTTTTTTACTCGTACGCACGCGTAAATGTGAGTACAAATTTTTTCCCAGTAAAATGCAAAAGTGAGCACTTTTCGTCATAGAAAATGTAGAGCTGGGTAGGTTTTCGAAATATTTAACCCCCCCCTCAAAATGGCCCCTACGAATAGACCCCCCATCGGACCCCCTCCCCCCAAATAGAGTGTATCACCAAAAAGAATCACCCTCGGCCCGGGGGGGGGGGGTTTCGAAGAAATAGAGTACATTGCAGTGTACGCGTACATGTGAGTACGTTACTTTTTCTAAAAGTATATGTAAACGTATTTACCGCGTACTCGCGTACGCGTATTTTTGGAGTAAACGTACGTATCTTTTAACAACTCTGCAATGCAGAACACACATTAAAAACAATGACTGTGTTACGTTAGAACAGGGTTTATACCATCTACATAGGTACTTACGTCTATAGACTCTTATGGTGGTTATTATTGAATTTTTCTACGTCTGTTTACAAACGTCTGCGTACAATCAGAAAATTTGTACTGCGGTTTGAAGAAATTTCTGGCGAAATAATCACCCCTCTCGAAATACCCGCTCGTTTAACCCCCCACAAAATTTCCACACAGAACAATCACCCCCGGGGGGTATATCGAGGAAATACGGTAACGTTCATTTCCTGTTACAGATGTTACTTACAGGATGTACTTAAATTCGTCAACATTTTTTCAAGTGAACGGCCGACAAAAAATTCGTCTGTGATGAGAAATGACCGCGCATCTCAATCTGGAGTTTCTGGACAAATCGCTTTTTTAGCCCCGCCCATGTATTAAGTATCGTTTTTGGATACACATTCACGCATATGTGGATCAGATTTCGATGTGAAATACCGTATTTGCTTGAATTATCCCCCTGGGGGATTATTATTTCGCCAGACTTTTTTGAGAGGGGAACTATTCGAGGGGGAATTATTCGAGGGGGATATTTTAATCGTCAAAATGTTCGAGCACCTTTCTATCAAGTCATTTCACGAAATGTGCATTTTAAACACAAAAATAGTGTCATTTTTGTTAAAATTTGGCACAACTAATTGATGAAATATCTTTAGGGGGGATTATTCGAGGGGGGGATATTATATACTTACTCATTTACAGGGGGGGGGTCGACCAGGGGCCAGTTCCGCAAAATGAGAAGTGAGAGAAGTGAAAGGGCAAAGGCGAAGTAAGACGGCAAGTGAATTGGCAAAAGCGAAGTAAAAAAATAAAAATAAAAAGTAATTTCTCATCGCTTTTGCCATTTCACTTGCCATTTCACTTGCCAATTCACTTGCCATTTTGCTTCGCCTTTGCCATTTCACTTCTCATTTTGCTGAACTGGCACCTGCATCATTGGAGCCGAGAGAAATCGAACCCTTTACAGTTACCCCCCCCCCCCAATATAAGTAAACATATCTGAGCGCATTAGCCTACCGATTTATTGCCGAACTCCGCTGTGACGCACTTTATCTGTTAAAGTATGGGACCACCCATTTCGGTTTTTTGAGGCACCGCTATTTCCGATAAGTGTCTTTCCCATTCATTCACTTTTTGTTTGCGTACATTGAAACTTAAGTGCCCGCGAATAGGGCTCCTGTGGGCGCTTTGGTGCGTAGTTGTTAAAACGTATTTACGTTTACTCGATAAATACGTGTACTCGAGTACTGCGTAAATAGTTACGTTTATGTTTCCTCTCGAAAACTATCAGTACTCCTTTACTCGCGTACTTTTTGAAAGTACGCAAGTACAGAAAAGGTAATTGAGAATTTTTTTGGGGTCCATTACAAAGCAAAAACAATTCAAATGAATTGAAACGGCTGAAAAAATGGCTCTCACTTTCACTTTTACGTTTTTTACGTCTTCCTAGGTACAAAATCGAAAACACTTCTTGCTTTTACTGTTTCCTGTGTTAAAATACTGGTATTTACGTTTACTCACCTTTTACGCAGCATACAAGTAAAATAATTACTTTACGTTTTCTGTACTTAGGGGTCAGTAAAAATAAAATACAAAACATTTACGTTTACTTTGAAAAACGTTCAGTACTTTTAACAACTTTGCTTTAATGCTGGAGTTAGGAAAGTTACCTTACAAGCATAAATGTTAAAACGTCTACGTCTACGTTTACGTCTACTCGTAAAATACGTATAATCGAGTGCTAAAAAGACATTTATGTTTCCTTTGAAATAGTGAATACTTGTACTCGCGTTTACGTATACTTTTGTAAAGTACTCAAGTACAGAAAGCTATTTGATATTTCAGATAAGCTTTTATATAGGTATTTTCAATACGTAAAAGGGAAAAAGTATGGGGAAAAATCCATTTACTCACATTTACTCATGAGTAAAGTAAAAAATACTTTACGTTTTCTGTAATCAGGGGTGGGTAAAAAGGACTTTTGTATACTTCGCAGAAATTTCCCTACCATGAACAGCTCTACTAGCAAGTTTTGAGGTGTTGTTTTGAAGTGAAACCCATTCCCAGAGGTTACTTGCAGACCATGTGAAATGGCCTGTAGAATGTCAAATGTGATGCTAAGTGGCAAAGACATGTAAAATGCCAAAGAGTGTTAAAGCAAATAGAAACAAAATTGACATATTCCCGTGAATTTTACATGACATTTTACACTTTGCATGCATGATAGTACAAATTTACAGGTTTTTAATTTACATATACCATGCCAAGTGATATGAAACAAAATTTTTTTTGAGTATTATTATATTTAATATTTACGCTTATAACCTAAGTACCTAGTTATTTCTAACCTAAGCTTATAACCTCTCGCTTCATCTGAAGCTCATAGATAATTTTGGTGACATTTTTACAGTTGACCGGGCACGAGTTGACAGGAAATAGCTCATGAATGGCACCGGAAAATTTGATAATGGTCCATTTCTTCTTGTGCGGTCGCAGTGACGTTTCATTGTTTTCCTATCGGGTATTTAGATGTGCATGAAAATGCCAATTTTGCTTCTATTTATCTGCCTATTTCAAAAAGTGGAACATCGAATTTTTAAAATAAAAATAGTATCATGTAAGGACCCATGGTGAGTCTTACATCAACATTATGTAAAGAATTTAGTATTTCAAATACAAGGTGTAAAAACTGCTTAGACTGCACAGTATGCATATGCTCATACTTATGTCTTACGCGCTATACTTATGTACGCACTTTCACAAAAAAAAAACAATAAAAAGGCGGAGTCAGGTACCTCTTTGTTGTCGCCTGAAATCGTTTTTGAAACAGTTATTTTTTGTTAATGATGACGTCATTAGTAGTAAACGGTCCGCAGGTAAAATAAGTTTGATATGGGCCAACTTTTATTTGTGACAACATGATATATTTCTCCATTTTTAGTGGTGAACTTTTGCTCTGTACAAATTTTAAATATTTTTATATTCCGTGACTTTATTTTCAGTGTACACTGTAAAATTTGTTTTTACAAAAATAGTATTTTGCTGTTGCTGACCACCAAACACTGCTGGGCTCTAAATAAAACGCTGTGAAAGTTTATTTACCTAAACACTTCTAAATATAAGCTGAATTGTTCTATAAACCAAAAAAAACAGGAGTATTGAAGTTCTGTTTCCTCAAAGGTGGTCTCAAATTTTCATACTAGAAGTAGGTAATATTATATACCTAGACAATAGAGAAATTCACCAGTTTTTCATATAGTGCTCGCAGACGAAACCTTATATTTTGAAAATTTGAGCTTGAGTCAAGGATATTTATAAAAACATTATTTGGACTAGACGTTAGAAGATTACTCACCACTTTGCTGCACGCTACACCATTCTCCTCTGTGATCTTTTCGAGAATTTTTCTGAGCGAACGTTTATAAATATTCTGCTTCCACTGGAAAAGACACGATATAAATAAACATCTTCCCATCCAAGTTCGGCACCCAAAATTTGTTTACACTTTGGTTGCTCTATCTCTGGTTGTGGGGGGTTACAAAGCAGAAACTTGGTGCTATATAGTCATGACACCCCCTCCTACCCCGCATCAATGGGGGAATCGAGGCAACTCACTACAGGATGGGTCACAGTATATGCTGCAATTTTTTTTGTAAACCAGCATTTAAAGTGTCTAACAAAAAATTTGCAGAAAGTAAATTTTTGTTTGACTGAGGGTTGACATTTTTGGGAGTACTGTAGTACTCAACAAGTTACTCAACTTTTAGTGTCAAACAAGTTCGGCAGTTCTGGCCCATACCCTGCTTGACGCTTGTGTATAGTAGGGGGGGGGGGGTGTTGGCAACAAGGGTGCACTAATACGCACATCTGCCCGTCACGCACATTTGCCCGTTTTTTTCACTTCACACTTTTTCATGTGATTTTCAGATATGAGTGAAGTGAAAAAACGTTGCGCAATGACATTAGTGAACTTTTTTCACTTCACTCATATTTGAACATCACTTGAAAAATTGTCAAGTGAAAAAAACGGTGAAACCTGGCTATTTTGACCGTTTTTTCACTTGACACTTTTTCAAGTGATTTTCAGATATGAATGAAGTGAAAAAAGTTCACTAATGTCATTGTGTAACTTTTCTTCACTTCACTCATATCTTGTTATCACTTGAAAAAGTGTCAAATGTGCGTAACGGGTAGATGTGCGTATTAGGCATGCCTTGTTGGCAACATTTGTGCCACAGTGAATATCCCTGTTTGGGGAGCTGAACTTGATCTGAAAGGTGTTTATCTAAGCATTCTAGCTTCTATAATTGTTGTGACATCAATGGGTGATGTCGTGTAGATTTAGTTGTCAGTAGAACTACAGTTGACACAGAGAAAAACTCGCATTCCAGCAAAATCAAATGCGTTCAAGTCAGATTTATGAGTTTACTCTAATTTTCAAATTATTTAAGCGTGTGTAAGATCATCCATATTCATAGAGAAAATCCATCATTAAAAACACAAAGTATTCATTTAAAAGTGGTAGAAAAGCGCCAGAAAAATGGCGCCAAGCGTCAATGGCGCCACGGCTTCATTCGAGCGCCATTTTTGTCTGGCGCCATTGACTCTTGGCACTGGCGGCTTTTGGCGCTTGTCGCCAAAGTAGTGGCACATTTTACATCACTAATCGTGAATCTCCAATTTATTTGATTGACCGAAGTTGCCATTTTAGCTACCCGATTAGCTAAGAAGACATGGGAAAATTGATTCCACCCACTCACGTGTTGCATTTGTGTCATAATGTACCGTATATCCTCGAATAAGACCCCGGGAGTTATTTTTTCGTCAGAGTTTTTGAGGGGGGGGGGTATTCAAGGGAGAGAGTTATTCTTTCCTCAGAATTACATTATGTACCTGTTGTCGCTGCCGTAGGCTAATATTTTTTTGTATTTTTCGTTTCACACACTGCACTGCATTTGCAGCCCTGGTGCCAATCCCAAGCCCTGTAAAGTGTAAAGTAAAGTGTCAAATGTAAAGTCAAGTGTCAAGTCAAATGTCAAATGTAAAGTCAAGTGTCAAGTCAAATGTCAAATGTAAAGTCAAGTGTCAAGTCAAATGTCAAATGTAAAGTCAAGTGTCAAGTCAGATGTCAAATGTAAAGTAAAGTGTCAAATGTAAAGTCAAGTGTCAAGTCAAATGTCAAATGTAAAGTAAAGTGTCAATTGTGTATCCAAATCTTATTTTTTCGTATCCAAATCTTATGTGGCACTCCCAGACCCAGTAAGAGACCCTGAAAATTTTGAAAAACCCCATAAAATGTCATGTGTTTTGTAAAAGACCATGTAAGATGTCATATGTCATGTAAAACACCCTGTAAAGTGTCACGTGTATCCAAATATTTCTTTTTGTATCCAAATATTATGTTTTTGTATCCAAATCTTACTTTTGGACATAAGATTTGGATACAAAAACATAAGTCACTTTACAGGGACTTTTCATGACGTTTGACACTTTACAGGGTCTTTTGCATGACTCATGACATTTTACAGGTTTTTTTGCACTTTACAGGGTCTTTTACAGGGTCTGGGAGTGGCACCTGGCGTTGCTTTATTTGTTCTGTCTAACTTCATTGAATCTTTCTCAAATTGACACAACATCTTTTCCATGTATCGCAGAGGATAAGTTATTCAAGTGGGCGGGGGGGGGGGGGGGGGGTGAGTTATTCATGTCGGGAGTTATTTATGGCGGGGGGTAATTTTTCCTCACTCGCCCAACAGGGGGAGTTATAAAAGGGGGTTCTTATTCAAGGATATACGGTATAAACATGCATTCTTGTCATAATTTATGAAAACACGCGAGAATATATTTTTTCCAGTGATTAATCAGGAAATGAATTTTGAAGCATTCATGTCGTTTGCGGCGTCACGTAGCAGTCCCGCACCCTGTAAAGTGCCATGCAATTTTTTTACGGAAAACGAAAACGGAAAAATTTTTGCACTTGCGGGAAAACGGAACGGAAACGGAAAGAAATTTTCCTGCGGAAAGTGGAAACGGACAATGGAAAACGGAAAGTTGACACACTACAATTCTCGAGTCTCATGCAATGTGTCAATCAAAATAAAACAGAAAAGATTCTGTACTGAATTTTTAACATTTTACATGACATTTGACAAATTTATATGACACTTTACATGAGATTTGACACTTTACATGGCATTTGACTGAGTGCGGACTGTTTCCGGGGGCCTCCCACAACATTTCAACTATAAAATGCCAGATGAAAAATGTTGGATTAAAAATATATCGAAAAATTAGATTGTGGTGTCCTAACGAATCCCAAGTAAACCTGGAACGCCCGGGTGCCAGTCCCAAGCCATGAAAAGTCAAGTCAAGTGCCAAATGTTATACAAATTTGCAGAGTTGTTCAAATACTGGTATTTTTGGAAAACGTAAACGTAAACGTAAATACCTTTTCCAAATCTAAAGTATAAATACTAAAACGTAAGGTATTTTTAAAATACCAAGGAATACGTAAAAAAAACGTAAACGTAAAAATTTCAAGAAGTGTTCCATATGAGCAGAGCTTCTGAAAATACCATTGTTGTGACATTTTCAACAATGTATACATAATTTCCATCCATATTTCCCACTTACATTCATAGCAAACAAAAAAATCTTATTTAAATTTTTGTCTATTTGTTTACGAATGTTGGTGCCGATGGTCTCGCAGTTTAGCACATGGATTAGCACACTTCTTCATCAAAAATTCCATCACTGCAAAACTTCAGCAGGATATGAATAAAACAAAACAGTGAATGATTGTAAAATCCACAACACAAATGCGTGCACACATTCCACTTTTCTGCTTGCATTTAAGCGGGAATTAGAGCTCAGCGTCGATTCGACGTGAAATGATGACGTGAAATGTTTTCGTGAAATTAATTACACGAGTGTGGATCATGCTACGGGTCTACAATTTTCTAAGGATAATATATGAATCAATACCTTAATCTATTGCAAGCAGCAGTCTGACGTGAAATGTCAAGTTGTTCCCTGACACTGTGACGTGAAATGATGATGACGTGAAATGATAAAAATTGAATTTTTCAATTCGCTCTAGTTGTGGCTGATAACACTCAGTATTGGACACGATTAAGGTATTGATTCATATATTATCCTTAGAAAATTGTAGACCCGTAGCATGATCCACACTCGTGTAATTAATTTCACGACGTCATTTCACGTCGTCATTTCACGTCGAATCGACGCTGAGCTCTAATTCCGGCCTTATAGGTAACACATTCCTAGACACTGTTCATATTCAAAAATTGACACATTGAATACGTTTACAATTGATTGATTGCACTTATTTACAATATTTTCACTATCAAAAAGACAATTACACAACATATACTCGGCAGACATGATACTCTACCAATAGATAATATTTATGTACGTTTTTTTCAAAATCAAATATCTATGTCAAACTGAAAAGTTTAAGGACTCATCTTTCACAAAAAAATTAAGAAAAGAATAGATTCGTTTGTATGCCGTCCGAACATACTATTTTGAAGTAAATATGTCGCGTTTCTGGAGCCAGAAATATTCTATTTATCTTCAGCGGAACTTATCGCAGTCTTTTAAACTGTTCTGCTAGACGTTTCTTATATGACCTTGACATTCAGGAAAAATTTCGTACGTTCCATCAGAACGAGTTCGAGCGCGGCCGAACATTTCATTAGGTATTAGATCTTCGTGTTTGTTTTTCACACCAGAACGAGTTGGACAGCGGCTACAAAAATGACGATTCACACCGATGGAGTGTTTCCTCGCGAAAAATGTACGGCATAAAGTCCCCCGAGTATAATTGGCATAATTTAGGTCCAGTGGTAGAACTATTTACACAAAATCAATGTGACTGCTGTAATAAAGCACATTTCACAGACGCGTGGTTTCGTGTAGCTGGATTTTTACGTTTTCTCTGGTACACGGGTAATTGTGCCAGGAAAACGTAACAAAACGTAATGGTATTTTTGGAAAACGTAAACGTAAACGTAAGTATAAATACCCGAATAACCGGGTATTTTGGGTAAACGTAAATACGTTTTTCCAACTCTGCAAATTTGTCAATTGTCATGCAAAGTGTCAGGCAAGGCAAGTTTCAGTAAAAAAATCTTATTATTTTGTTTTGATCGGCATTTTACATGGCATTTGACACTTGACGTTACACCGCACAATAGAAGTGTGCCGTTATATTTTTTACCTGCCGTTCAATTTGAGCTGCCGTTCTATTGCCGACCTCTGTTTGTTTATTCGCCAATTTTCTACACTATTTCCATTTGAACATACCTAGTTTATTTTTAATAAAGCTGCATCAAGATCTAGAGTATTAATTCAAAATGAAAACAAATAATGCTTCTTAAAATCGTTTTGAAAATACTTACAACATTCCTACCAGCCATCTTTCATTATATTTTTGGGTTATGGCCGTCTTCCAAAGTAATATCTGCCTGCCATTCAATTGAAGGATGCCGTTCTATTGTTTTCGTCAGTGCAAAGACTTGCCAAAACCTGCCGTTCTATTGGAGGTGCCCTTCTACTATCATAATGCCGTTATATTAGAAGAAATACGGTATCCAATAAGTTAACCACACTTATTTCCCCAGCTATAATTCATGAAAGTTCGCCCGTGGCAATGTTTCCACCCGGTAAAAATAAATAACTGACATTCCCATGTGAGCAGCGAGGGAAATGAAATATTGGGAAACCATGTTTTGAATTCGATCCTTGATTTTATTTTCGAAGTGAATACTAGAATAAAATGCTTTTACCGTATTTCCTTAAGATACCCCCAGGGGGCAGTCCCAAGCCCTGTAAAGTGTAAAGTAAAGTGTCAAATGTAAAGTCAAGTGTCAAGTCAAATGTCAAATGTAAAGTAAAGTGTCAAATGTAAAGTCAAGTGTCAAGTCAAATGTCAAATGTAAAGTAAAGTGTCAAGTGTCAAGTCAAATGTAAAGTAAAGTGTCAATTGTGTATCCAAATCTTATTTTTCATATCCAAATCTTATATTTTTGTATCCAAATCTTATGTCAAAAAATAAGATCTGGATACAAAAACATATGATTTGGATACGAAAAAAAAGATTTGGATACACAATTGACACTTTACATTTGACTTGACACTTGACTTTACATTTGACACTTTACTTTACATTTGACTTGACACTTGACTTTACATTTGACATTTGACTTGACACTTTACTTTACATTTGACACTTTACTTTACATTTGACTTGACACTTGACTTTACATTTGACATTTGACTTGACACTTTACTTTACATTTGACACTTTACTTTACACTTTACAGGGCTTGGGATTGGCACCTGGAGGTAAATTATTTTCCTAGCAAATTTTGAGGAGGGTTAATTCGAGGGGGGTTGTTCGAAGGGGAGCTTGTTCGAGGGGGTTTTAACATGTTCATCAGGAATTTTTGTAAAGGAGCGTGGTAAAAATAGGCCTTTACATACCCAAATATGGTAATAATGGAAATTGAAAAGTAATAATGGAAAAATGGATAATGAAAAAATTGGATGACAGTATATTCGTAATCTTGCCAAATACAGGTTCACGCGTCACAAATTGCCACAGACTTTGTTGTTATTTAGCTGATATGAAACAATTTCTTGAGCAATATGCATCGAAACAACGTTCAAGTTATTTTTAGTAAAAATCCAACGTTCTTCCGTGATTTTTGATATATTTTTAAAAAACACTCCCAAATAAAAATCCAAACGAAAAATTCTAAGGTTTTGAGGAAATTTTCCACCGCTGCGCATTATACATATTTACTTGAAACCGAAAGCGATGCAAGTGAATCTTATAATTACACCATTAATCTTCTGAATTCCACTGATTGCGAAAGAAAATGTGGGTACCTTCGTAAACTGGTGGAAAATATAAATGGGAAAATCACTTAATTGTATTTTACAAATCCCACATGCAAGCTGTTAGGCTTTCATCTTGTGTGAGGGTGCCCCCAAGTATTTACTATATATACCCTAAGGGACACCCCCCTCAGGCCACCCTTGATGCAGAAAAAAATTTTTTCATGTTTTTTTCTGGCAAATATAAATGGGACTTCCATACAAATTTTTGTTCCTGATGAAACAAAAATTATTGATAAATTTTTTTCTGGACATTTGAGACCAAAAAGTTTTTTTGACATTGGTAGATTGTAATTATGTGCAACTTTTTTACCCAGACAGAACACCCGACAGCCCCACACAATGGTGGCGTTGTTGATCACACATGAAATTTTTTTTGGAGAAAAACGTAGGTTTGAAGAAGTGAACAATCCATTATCCCAAGCTATTCATGGAGCACATGGGGGCCAGAATTGGCTTGTTTGGTGTCAGGGGCAAGATATGGCTGCTCCTGGGCTCCATTTTTGCATTCAAGTATTTTTATAGCCAATGATAAAAATGGCCCTGCGTAGAGGGGGCACTCACCTGACAGCATGTCTGGCGCCTGCAGTGTCTTGATGCAAATGACAAAATACTTGTGCCCATCCAATGTGGACACTAATTATTTGATAAAAACCTATAGGGGCCAATGGGCAATGTGCCCTGTATCTAGTGTGACTGGGATAAACAAATGAAGAGGTCATGCCCAGAAAATTGAAAATCACAGTTTTTCAATCACAACTACAATTTTGATAATCACAAAGTTTAAAATCATTGTTGTCATGTTTTTGTGGTCCATGCCTGCTTGCTGGGGGCAAGTTTTGTGGGTGCGAGTGGACCAGGGGCCAAATTATACTCCCAACTTACCAGCAGTCAAAATATGGCTGTGGGAAAGCCATAAGTAATTTTTATTTTATTTGATAGGACCCAACACAAGTGCATTCATTGCTTGTGTTGGCAGCACACAAAAAAATCGGCTGTGCACTTTGCTGCAGCTGTATTTTGTGTGTTTTTTGAAAATTACCATTTATATTTGCCAGGAAAAAAATTGGAAAAAACATTCATCAATCTGTAGCAGCAGAACAGGGGGGTGCCAGGGGGTGCCACTTGGCATATATGTAGGCAAATGTTGTGGGCAGCCCCACATCCAATGGCTACCATATTGGGCTGCACGTTTCCCTGTGAGATAGTTATAAAAAATGAGGTACCTGATTTCCCATTTATATTTGCCACCAGTTTAGGTATTATATTATGGAAGCATTTTTTACTTGTCTGTCTGTAGGTTATGTTGAGTTAATGATTAAAGTCCATCGAGTCAGATTTTCTCAGGGGTGTATTTCTTTGAAATAGCCAGTTGTGCAAGAAGCTTTAAATATTTGAACTTTTCACTTTACTTTTTACTTTTCACTTTACTCTCATCTGTTTTCAACATTTACCTATCAATTATCGTTTTTTTATTTTTACAATACTCTTAATTTTTCACTTGCGGACCCAAGGTGTGATTATTTCTCCAAAGTTTCAAGTAATTATTTGAGGGTTATTTTCATGAAGTCCATGGCCAAATGATTGCACTGACATAAATATTTAGGTACTCAGGGGCGATTACAAAGCCGTTTATAAAGCCCTGTAAAATGTCATGTAAAATACCCTGTAAAATGTAAAATGTCATGTGAAATGTCCCATAAAATGTCATGTAAAATGTTTTTTAATGTGTAAAATGTCATGTAAAATGATCTGTAAAATGTCAAATGTCATGCATATCAAGTGTCAAAAGACATGAAAAATGTAACATTTTCTTTTATATTTTTTATACTGGACATTGAACATTTTCATGACATTTTACATGACTTTTTGACATTTGATGTTTTACAGGTCTGGGAGTGCGCATTCTCCCTCAGCCTGTAAAATGTGAAATTTTATTGTGTTTGACATTTTACATCATATTTCATATGAAGTTTCGCACTTTACATTACATTTGCAGTGGCATTTTACTTTAGGGTATCACGATAGAGATAATTCAGGGGGGTTAATTCTACAAGGTACTGTACAGTGTACAATGCAAATGTCAATTACTTGCGAGCTGGAATTTATAGTCTCGGGATTATATTTTGTAATTCCTGTCCAAAAAAATACATTTGCCAGATGAGTTGTTTCAAAACATTCTTTAGTTTTTCACGTTGCAGCTCATCCGATATCAATTTCTAAAATATGTTGACAGTATTTATTCTACATACTTGAAGAGCGCCGTTCAACTTTTTCATCTACTTTTTTACCCGCCGTTCTATTTTTTCTACCAGTTTATCACATATTTCTCGTTTGAACCTTAGCCTTATTTTTTAATGAAGCTTGAGCAATATTTTAATATCAGAGTAGTGATGGAAAAAGCGCCATGGAGCTTTTCCGAACCCCAGCGCCAAGCGCCAATAGCGCCAGAGCAAAATGGCGCCAAGCGCCAGAAGCGCCATGGCGCTTTTTGCTTTGGCGCTAGCGCCATGGCGCTTTACCATCACTATACCAGAGCATCAATTTTAAATTTAATATCTATTTGAATGCTATGGATGTTCTTCTCGCCATCCATTTTTATTTTTTGTTGTGTTTTGGCACACTGCCAAAAAAATTCTACCTGCCGCTCTGTTGGGGGTGTCTTTGTATTAGAAGAAATACGGTATGTCCTTATTGACTTGTTCGAAATGTCCTGTTTTCCTTGCTTAAAATATCCTATGTTAATTGTGGAAATGCGCAAGTTTTAAAATTATGATTATTGTTTTTATTGACCGTCGGAAAATTTTGCTAGAAAATAGCCAAATTCAGCGGTTTGATAAAGTTTTCAATCATTTTTTTTGACTGGGTAAGGAAAAAAATTGATCCAAAATTTACAATGGGCAGAAATTCTCGGACAAACTGAACCTATTTTACGTGTAAAAAACTGTCTTGTTAGTCCATAATCAGTGAATGGGGGCTAATGAGCGAAACTTACGTTTCTTTGACAATCTTTTAACTTTCATAGACATGTAAGCTTTAACTTTTTGTCTTCCTAAAAAGCTGGGGCGATCTATTTTTGTCTGTCTATAAATATCGGCTTTAGTTAGAGGTGTTCTAATTTCGCCCTAAATTAGACAAATAGAAAATAATCCCCAATCTCAGTATCCCAGGGGGACATCACACTTAGTATGGACACCTACCGTAACCCATCTGAATAATGAACCAAAAAGTATAGTTTTTTTTCATCATAATATTCCGTTTTTACTATGGAATAGTAAGTTACAAAATTACTATCACACGATTTTATTTGTGAAATTATGGTAGGATTCTGCACAAAGTTTCTCAAATGCGACATACATCAGAAATCAGGTGATTTTCTTGCATGTTTGAGTCGACAAAATTTGATTAGCATGGCACATTCTCAGATTCCAGTGACTTTACACCTTGCAAGCAACGTTTATGTTGGCAGTGTGCCAACCATTTTTAGCACACCCAGTTTTCCTGAATTATGAGACGCTCCAGCGCTATTATAACGTTTTACGTTAATTTTTGAACATCGATGAATTTCTTCGTTGATAGTTTTATGAAAATCGCGTGCATCTATTATCGTTGGCACGCTTCCAACATGATACACAAGTAACTGCAGGTGCATAAGTCATATATATGATGTCACTGCAGCTCAAACTAATAAGATTAATGCTTTCTCAGTGAGTATCGGCTGAAATGTTACATAAATATGCGCAACAACTTTTGTTTCAAGGAATATTGCATATAAATAGATTTATCTATCATACTTTTCCATTAGCTCCATTACACGGTGTCCCAGTATTTTTGGAACATCATTTTGTGAGCCCAAAAAATGCTAGATCATTTAACAAATGCTGATTAGCATTCGATTACACAAAAAAAAATTTAAAATAATTTAAGTTTGCTAAAATAGATAGGAATAAATCAAATTAACTACTGACGAATGGAAGCCGTTCAGCTAATTCGAATTTTAGATCGTTTTCAACCGGTTTGAAAATGTGTAGCTGAAAATCGGTCTACCGTTGTTCCTCGAAATACCCCCCTCGAAATACCCCCCCCGTCTCCAAACACCCCCTCAAAATGGCGACTATGAAATAATTACCCACCCCCTCGAAATACCCCCCCCCCCCTGCGTGTACAGATAATGTAAATGCCAAAACTACGGTTTGTGATCTGGCAATGCGGAATATATGCTAAAAACAATGACTGTGTCACGTCAGAACAGGGTTTACACCATCTACATACTAAAAAAAGTGTATAGGCCCGTATACATGGTGCTTATTGTCGCATTTTTCGACGTCTGCGTAGATTATAACCAACATTTTAGTACTGGGGGTTCAAAAAAATTTCTGGCGAAATAATAAGCCCCCCCCTCTCGAAATACCCCCCCCCCCTCGTTTACCCCCCCCCCCCTCAAAATTATCACTCTGAAACAATCACCCCCGGGGGGGGGGGTATTTCAAGTAAATACAGTAAATATGATGTTTTCATATATTCAGTTAAAGGTCATGGCAATATTCATTACATTCTTAATTGAAAAAAGCAAAATCTACCCACTGCTATGTACATTTCAGTATGTCTCCAGTTCACCCATACATGCACTTATTCGATTGTTCCCGAACACATCTGCTGTATTTTGCATCCAGAGTTGTTAAAAAATACTGAACTTTTTTCATAGTAAACCTTAATGTAAAGTATCTTTATTTTACTCACTGGTGAGTACAGAAAACGTAAAGTGAATAGTTTTTACTTTTACACTGCGTAAAACGTGTGTAAAATACTTTTTTCACAATAAAACGTTAAAGTTGGTTGTTTTCTCACAGAAAACGTAGTTGGTATTTTCTTTCACAGAAAACGTAACAGGCAGTATTTTTTACACTTTTTACTCTGGAATACATCAATTATGTGAATTTTTACCTCCTGGTAATTATTTCTTGGGAAAATATCCAAAGTTTGACTTGAAATATCCAAACGTTATGACTCCTTAAAATACGTTTTCAGTACTCGCGTTTTTTCAAAATGTACGCGAGTAAGTGAGTACCGGTATTTTTTCCGGAGGAAACGTAAACGTATTTGCGCAGTACTCGTGTACACGTTTTTATCGAGTAAATGTATATACGTTTTAACAACTATGTTTGCATCCAACCATCTCTATATAACGCGTTATTTACGTGCACTTTAAATGTTCTTCCAGAAACATTTCACACAAAATCAATTTAAAAATTCCAGATAAAAACCGCTCTATTTATTGTTCTAAAATGACAAAAAAATTCTATGTGATTTTTGCAATTGCATTTTTGGCGATTTGGTTTACACAATGTCAGAGCTCTGAAGAAACTTCAAAGGAATATGGGATTGAAAAAAGGGCTAATCAGACAATTGAGTTTAAAGGTGTGTGACATTTTGGCACTACGCACACTGGGTGTCAACTAGTTACCATGTATTCACATTTTAGTTGACGGGTAACAAGGCAATTTTCAAGTGCATATCGAAAACGCAATATCGAAAAGGAAGGAATTTTGTGCATTTGAACATGCTTCGACGACCCGTCAACTAAACTCTGAATGTAAACCAGTCGGCCCAGTTGACACCCGATATCATTGTCAACTAGTTTGCGTAGGACCATTGAATCTACTCCCATTACACAGGCACCCAGTTGACAATTAAACTTGCCGCAAACTCAAATTCAACACGCTCAGATGTCAACTCGACATCGAACGACAGCACTCGCTACGAACTGCTAAAAAAGCGCTACTACGTAATCGTGGTGCCACTTTTAATGCTATTTTGTCTATTTTCCGCCGGTTTAAATGGTCTAATTTTGTTGTCGGCAGTGTGTTTCCTACCTAATTGGCCCCCTAAACAGCCAATGGTTTTTACATTGTCACTTTGTGCGGCTGATGCGTGGCTTAGTGTCGCTTTGGCTGCGGGGTTTTTTACGCAGAGTTTGTTGCCGCAGGTTTGGGGGTTTTGGTTTGGTTGATTTACTGTGTTTACTTGATATACCCCCGGGGGGTGTTATTTTTCAGAGTGTGAATTTTGAGGGGGGGGGGTGATTCGAGGGGGTATTTCGAGGATGGTTAAAAATTAGCCAAATTTTTTTGATCTCCCTGTACTTACTTATTCATGGTTTGTAACGTACACAGACATAGAAAAAAGCAAGAATAACCAACATTAGAAGTAAGTACAAGCATAGGCGGCGCAAGGTCCCAACTTGCGCTTGTGACATTCACATTAGTCAAAATTTCCCCTTGTGACACATTTTCATCCAAGCCCTTATGAGAAGTTGGCAGCCAGCCAAAAATTTTGAAAGCGCTATAAATATAATTAAAATGAGCTACAAATAGGTATATCACCACGTAAATAGAAGAAAATATTGATTATATAGGTGAAAATTGGCAAAATGGAGGAAATCTTAGCGATTTTGAAGTATTTTTGAGATTTCACTCTCGTTTGTACAATACACGCTTGTGAATGTCACAATGTGACAGTGAAATTTCTGCTTGTGACACAAAAAAATCCGCTTGTGACATTCACAAGCGTACAAGCACTCACGCCGCCTATGAGTACAAGTGATAAATAATTCGTAAATTTAATTTAATTTACATTTTAGTGTACCAAATTTGCTTAAATAATTTCCTTTTTGTCAGACTTTGCTAGAAGGGAACTATTCGAGGGGGAACTATATTCCCGGAGTGGGGGATAATTCAATGGGAGGGATTATTTTTTGTCAAACTCATCAAGCATGTCAAACTCATCAACTTATCCACTCATTATACAAAATATGCTGTGTTCACACTATAAAATGCCATTTTAGTTCAAATTGGAATTGTCAACACAACAATGTGCCTAAGGGGGACTTACTCAAGTTATTTGTTTTCTTTGGAATCGTCTTACTGGGGGGGTTTACAAAAGGGGGAATCATTCAACCAAACACCATAATCCAAATTCACTCTATCAATCAACCCCCCCCCCCAGGTCCTCTCAGTGCGTTGGGCGGGTGCGTGGGAGACGTGCTGGGGGCTGGGGCTGGAGTCGGTGCGGCTGGGCGCCATGGTCACCAGCGTGCTGCACCTGCTCGCGCTCGCTCACAACCACCACATGGCCATCAGACATCCGCTTAGATTGGCGCAGAAGGTTGGGTGGGGGGGGGGGGTAGTTGGTTTGAGTAGGACTAGTATTTTAAACGGGTCATGCTTAACTGACATCTAAACCCATCCGACATCTAGACTGGGACACGGAACATGTTGACGGAACACATTTAATTATACCCCGCATGCTGAGAATAGGCAATAAAACACATGACCTAATGATTTGGAAGGTGAAAATCTATAAGAAGTATGAAAATTTGCGATTTTTGGTGCAAATTAGACTAAAATTGCTCAAAAGCGCTCCATATAGCTAGATAGCTAGTCAAATTGCGGGAGGGGGTGTTCAGGGGAAAGTAGCCAAAAAAAATTGCCCCAGGGATAGATAGATCGCTGGGCGGTTTGGGGTGGGGTCACACGCCCCCCGTTGACATGGATAACACAAAATCAGATGTGTGGTCGGTCTAGATGTGGGATGGGTTTAGATGTCGGATGGCATGGGCTCTTTTAAACACCTTGATCTTAGCACTGAAGTCCGGTAGGCGATTTTTGACTTCACTTAAAAAACCTTGATCTCCTGCTGTGTGGGGATAGAGAGCTGATATTGGGGTATATGTGCATAACACGGTAACACCCCACTACATTGCATGGATTTGGAGCACAGCAAATCACTACTGGGTGGATCACCATATATGCAACATGTTTTTTTTTGCTTTTTAACTGTGCCACACATGTCTGCCACTTAGCGTATGGGGGATTTTGAGTATGGCAAGTACTAGACAAGTTTGGCAGTCCGAAAAGAAGTTTCATAGTTGTGGGACCTGCCCTGCTTGTGTATGGTAGAGAAGTGTTGGCAATACTCAACCAAACTTTAGATCCATTTTGATGGTGTTTATATAGTAAATAACTAGGTATTTAAACATACCTAAATTTAACAGACTTTCTCATCAAATTCAACTCTCCACACCCAGGCATCAGCATCGAAATCTCTACTTTTGTGCATCTGTTTGTGGCTGCTTCCCCCAATGGCATTTGCCATATTTTTCTTCTCTGTGCCTGATCAGGCATTCAGATCAGAGTACTGCAGTGAGATTAAGTTCTATTTTAAAGCAAGGTTTGTTTCACTTTTTACAGGGCATGCAATTTTGTGTGCTTTGCACGTGACCATTTTCAATATTTCAATGAGAAAATCACACGATAAATTGTTAATAATAATAGTTTGAGCATATAGGTATTTACCAAAAGATTTGGCTCATTTTGAACATTATTTGGCTATTGATTTTTATATTCAACCTAAAGAATCACAGAGCCATAATTGAACAATGAACAACTTTGAAAATTCATATAAAACATCTGAGTTTACTGGAATGATATATCTGTCAACTGCAGCTAATGGGGATTCAAAAAAATCTAGTCAACTCAAATGCTTTCAATGCTGATTTATGAAATTTCCAAATTTACGCAGTACTCAAGTATACATATTTATCGAGTAAACGTGAATACGTTTTACAACTGTACTTTGCAGTCCGCCGAGTATACTCCATCATGACGTCATAATTAATAACATTAAAATGATTCCAGCAAAAAAAGAAAAACATTCCTCGCTTGTAGGCGACTCCGCCTCTTTCTTTTTAAAAATATCTTTCTTTTTGTGAAAGTGCATAAATACATAAGTATCCAGCTCTCGCGTTATCAACCAAGACATAAATAATTTTGGGCGCATACTTTGCGGTCCGCCGGGTATACATGTCACAGAATAAACTACTGCTTCAATAAATATAACATATCCCCCTACCCAGCTACCGTTTCGTAGTGGGCACAGCGATATTATTCCCCTTGATAATCATGCTCCTTCTGTACGTGCAAATCGCCTCCATACTGCTGCACAAATCCGGGGGATTTCAATTGGGAAGAGCCGATATTAACCCGCGTAGAAAAGCTGGTGCCACTCTCGGACCCTGTAAAATGCTGTGGAGAATGTAAAATGTGATGCAAAGTGTTAAAATTCATATAAAATGCTCTGTAAAATGTAAAATGTCAAAAGTTCTGTAAAATATTCTGTAAAATGTAAAATGTCGTACAATTTGCAAACTGTCAAAAAGTCATGTAAAATGCCCTGCAATCTGTCAAATGACACGCAAGGCGTCAAAAGTCATGTAAAATGTGCAGTAAACTCTGAAATGTCATGCAAAGTGTCAAGCCGCATTTACCATGTACAGTAACGGTCAAATGTCATGCAAAGTGTAAAACATCATGTATAACTACATTTAAAATGCCAAACTTTGTTTGCCATTGTCCAGTCCAGGGCATTTTACATGCATTTGACACTTTGCATGACATTTGACTTCTTAGAGAGCATTTTACATGACTTTTGACGTTTTACAAAGCATTTTACATGACTTTTGGCACTTTGCATAACATTTGACTTAATACAGAGCATTTTACTGGATTTTTGACATTTTACAAAGCATTTTACATGAATTTTGACACTTTGTATGACATGTGGTATTTTACATGTCATTTTACAGGGTCTGGGACTGCCCCCTGGTACTTCTTCTACTTTGACCCTCACTGACACTCAAACCAAAAACGGATGTATGCCTATTAATGGCAAGGGAAGAAAAGAGCAGAGATTGAATTCAGACAAAAATAATGTGACTCAAATGGAAGATTGCGCTAATGAATGTATTGTTGATGGTGGCGCAGTGGTGAATCCAAAAAGGTGCGGTTTTGCAATAGACTGAAAATCCTTGTGAATAAAAGTCCCCACTGGAAAAAGTCCCCTGAATATAAGCTTCCCCTCCCCCCCTCCGCCCTCCGGAAAAATTCCCCCGAAATGACCCATGAAAATTGTTTTCGTCCCTGACTCTCCCAATGAAACAACAAAACTATCCCGGGAGCAGAATATAAGGAACCTTTAACCCACCACACCAAGGTAAATGTCCACCTCGTTCCAGGTTATGGTATGTAAGGTATGACGTCATATATATTTTTCCAGATAGTGTCCGGAAAGGATTACGCTAGCTGTGGTGACGTCATGATGTTATTTTTGGCAGTTATGTCTTTGTTGTAATGACGTCATTTGCAGCTACCATAATTCTTACGATGAATTATGGTGGACGGACATGAACAATAACATCATGACGTCACCACAGCTACTGTGATCCTTTCCGGACACTTTCCGGAAAAATATCTGACGTCATACCTCAGATACCATAACCTGGAACGAGGTGGACATTAACCTTGGTGTGGTGGGTTAAAGGTTCCTTATATTCTGCTCCCGGGCCGGGACCTATTCAAAAGTTTCCTCACATGACATTCAGAATAGCCAGACTACAAATTTATAACTATCGTTTATGTTCAAAGGCAATTTTCCTGCACTAGCGGTACGAATGTAAGCACCAGAAGTCAACCCGTCGATGCGCAAGGGACCACACTCGTTCCAGACATAACTCCCACTTGTGGAAATGGTTGCAAGACTGTGGAGAGTGAAAATGACACTGGTAATAAAAATGGAACTAAAGAATCTATGGTTGTTCTGAAGAATAGGAGACATACACAGGTGAAAATTGAAATATGATTACCGTATTTCCTCGAAATACCCCCGGGGGGTGATTGTTTCAGAGTGAGAATTTTGAGGGGGGTTAAACGAGGGGGGTATTTCGAGGGGCTTATTCTTTCGCCAAAATTGTTTTTGAACCCCCAGTACTAAAATGTTGGTTGTAACGTACGCAGACGTCGAAAAATGCGACAATAAGCACCGTGTATAAGCGTAAGGGTCTTAACACTTATTTTAGTTTATGTAGATGGTATAAAACCCCGTTCTGAGGTGACGTACGGTAGTCTAAAAACCCAAAAGAATCTATAAAAACCCCCAAACGGGGATAGTCCGGCCGTAACGTAAACCCGGCCGTAAAGTAGAGGGTGCTACTTTAGTTTTGTACCTGAGAAAACGTAAAAATGAGTATAGGTGAAAGCGAAAGTCGTCGCTATCCCTACCCATCACGAATTCTAAAATTTCCGCTGTTATTTTACACTATTTTTCAGACGTTTATATTCGTGCGAGTGATTTTTTTGCTTTTTATGCACTCAAAAATGTTCTCAATTAGGTTTTCTGTACTCGCGTACTTTCAAAAAGTACGCGAGTAAGTGAGTACCGGTATTTTTTCGGGAGGAAACGTAAACGTATTTACGCAGCACTCGAGTATACGTATTTATCGAGTAAACGTAAATACGTTTGTACAACTATGCCTTACGGCCGGATTTACTTTACGGCCGAGATCTCGCCCCCCCCAAACACCCCCCCCCCCTCAAAACAGGCCAGCTGCGAACCGCACCACAACGCGCAACCGAAACAATCCGGTGCCAAAAAGTCCAGTTTTGTCGCGCATCTGCTTAGCCGCACCACGCACCACATGGTGCCTGTGGACAGTTTGGACCATATTGGTGCCATGGTGCCCTCTGGTGCCGCACAGGGCACCGGTGCCAAACCGCAAAGGTCTTCTTCTGCTGCCGCTAATGAGTTGGCTAAAGTGAGTTGACGGGGAGTTGACGGATGGTGCCGATGAGAGTCAAGGGACCTGTAGAATGTCATGTAAAGTATCATGTGAAATGTCAATCACAGTACTATTTGTTCTTGTTTCCTTTTACTGAAATTTTCCATTTTACATGATATTTTACATTTTTCATGAGACTTTACAGTGTACAGGACTCCCGTTATTCGAGGGTGATGTAAATGTAAACGCTGCTTAAAAGAATTTCTCGCAATTGACCAATGCATCATTTAAAAAATAATAATTTCCAGGTAACTCGACGAAACATTCGAGCAGCCAGTACTACCGGTTTATACGTGTTACTTTTTGTAATTGGCTGGCTGCCAAGCGTTTTCTTTTTTGTCCTGATTTGTGCCGACTGTCCGATCAACTTGGAGCAATGGACGCACGCATCACCCGTGTTGACTATCGGTTTGTTGGCATGTTTCCAAACTTTTTCGTTTATTATCTTAAATATGTTTTGAGTAGTTTCAAAAAAGTATGGGTAAAACGAGTAGAGGTACTTTTTTAGAGGAAACGTATTTACTCAGTAAATACGTTTTATCGGGTCAGGCCTATTACGCATGTAAACCCATTACGCATGTATACCCATTTTAGACACATTTTACCCACAGGGATAAGAAAGGAGGCGGGTAACCCCACCCCAAACCGCCTAGGTATCCATCTATCACATAGGTAAATTTGTTTTGGTTACTTTCCCCTGAACAGCCCCCTCCCCTGCAAATTGCTTAGCTAGCTAGCTATCTGGAGCGCTTTTGAGCAATTTTACCCTAATTTTCACCCAAAGTGTCTAATTTTCATACTTTTGATTGATTTTCACCTTTAAAATCACTAGGTCATGTGTTTTTTTGCATTTTTTCAGCATGCCGGGTATAGCTAAATGCCTGCTGGCTCTACATGTGTGATGGGTTTACATGCGTAACGGCACAGGGCCGTTTTAACAACTATTGGCTTATTTACACATTTACGGAAGTGATTGACGTGACAGGCATTTTAAAGGAATTTTACGTCGTAAATTTCTATAATACCACCAAATTTACAGCTCTGGGCACCCTAGTTAATGCATTGATAATCGCAAAAACAGCAACAAATGCATATGTTTATGCGGCCAGAAATGCGGAAATACAAATGGCATTATTGAATTTGTTCGCCAAGGGTTGCCATTGTGGATTCGCCAAAAATCGCCTGACTGAAATGAGACGAAAAAGAACCAGCATGTTTCAGAGTGTTTATAAAAAGTGAGTGTTTTTTAAAAAAATTTTTGTAAAATTCACTTGAAAACCATTTTTTTAAAATTACAGCAACAGTGCTAAAAGGAACGCGGCTTTCGATTCAAATCCCGCAAAGCATGTCAGTTATCAGAAAAAATGTTCACTGCCAAAGTCACCGAATGGAACAAATGACCCATTAACGGAGAATAAACCAAATGTGATTACAGGTAAAAGATTTTGTCCAAAGTTTTCATCGTAAAATAAAAAAATTTAAGATGGTGTATTTGCTTTGAAGCATTCTCCTTTTTCGAAGAGGAAACTATCGAGGGGGAATTATTCAAGGGGAGGAATTATAATTTCATCAAAATTTTTAAGCATTTTTCTGTCAATTCATTCCATTACCTAAATATGCTCTATTAACAAATAAAAATGCCATTTTTGTTTGAATAGAACATAACAAATTGATAGTATGCCTTAAGAGGGAAGTATTCAAGGGGGAATTATTTTTTCTTCACTCATCTCACAGAGGGAATTATTCAAGGGTGGGAATTATTCAAGCAAAAACGGTAACGTAAACTTGACACGCAGACGCACAGATGCCGCGATACCGACAGTCAAGTTTGAAAATGAAACTCGCAAATGGGGAACGAGCGAAAACGCTGGTTGAACAAATTTGATTATTTTACTTTTTTCTGTTTTTTTTTCTACGTATATTATTTAATCATGGTGATAAATTGAATAAGGTGAATTAAACGGGACAAATTAGCACATAATTTCTAATAGATGCTCAAATTTCTCTGATAGTATCTAGTCAAGTGCCACGTTCTTTTGTACAGCAGTGACGTATATCCTTGAATAATGTTCCTTGCACTACAGAAAAATAGCGCCATGACGCTTTTCCGAACCCCTGCGCCAAGCGCCAATGGCGCCAAGCAAAATGGCGTTTTTTTCTTTGGCGCCAGCGCCATGGCGCTTTTCAATAACTAATTATGACTTCATCAACTGATTTTTGCAAACATAAATGTACCAAAAAATGGGGGCCATTTAAAGGGGATGGGTCCTTTCCTCAGTCAGCTAACAGGGGGGACTATTCAAGGATGGAACTAATTAAAGGTGTATGATAAATTAAAACACACATTTACATAATGTAAATACACATCGCATTTGTACAGCATTAATGCGGATTTACAGCAGAACGGCAAATAAATAGTGAAATGACAAATTCAGTCAAATTTAGGCAGTTAAAATATGAAATGACAAATTAAAGATTTGTCGACTACATCTTTTATTGGAATTGTCAACGAATCGTGAAATTTTGATGTAAAATTTATATCTCGAGAATTAATGATGCTTTGACATCATATTTTGGACTCGATATAGATATCAGTTAATGCTTTCAGCAATTTAGGGATTGATATCTCTACGCATTCTTGTGTATTTGTGATTTGTCGACACTCAATTTGTCGGTTTACCCTTTATTTATCATTATGCTGTAAATCCACCATTAGATATTCACTGCAATATGTATGGATTCATACCAACGATTCGCAATAGTTTTTTTTCTTCAAATTACAATCAGAAATACTGAATCAACTCCGGGTTCAGTTCAGACGTTTTTCTTTTGATAGAATAATGACAACATCATGCAACGTTTTAGAAACGTTTTACGATACATCAATGTTTAAGGTAAACCAGCTAGTGCCTATGCAGCTACAGTATTATTTAGCTAATCCTTTACATCTTTTTGGCTATGTGCCAAGATTTTGTAATGTGTTAATACCGTATTTCCTCGAAATACCCCCCCTCGAAATACCCCCCCCCCTCGTTTGACCCCCCCCCCCTCACGAGACCACTATGAAACAATCACCCCCCCCCCCTCGAAATACCCCCCCCCCCCAAATTGAGTGTAAAGAGAACGTACATGACAAATACTGCAGTTTGTGTTCTGCGTAGTGCAGAACACACGTTAAAACAATGTCGGAATCACGTTAGAACAGTATTTATACCATCTACGTACTAATATTAGTCTACAGGAATCTATACATGTCATTTATTGATGCATTTTTCTACCCCAGCGCACATCACAAACAACGATTTTGTACTAGGATTTCAAAAAAGTTCTTGCGAAATAATACCCCCCCCCCTCGAAATACCCCCCCCCCTCGTTTAACCTCCTCCCCCCCTCTCGGGAGCACTATGAAACAATCACCCCCCGGGGGGTATTTCGAGGAAATATGGTAAGTAAGTAATTGTGTAGTGAAAAGTCTACTTTAGTTCTACCATATTTGCTCTAAATACCCCCGGGGTGTTTATTAGTTCACGAGAAACTTTTTTGGGGGGTTGATTCGAGGGGGTATTATTTCGCCAGAAATTTTCGTGAAGGGTTATAGTAATGAATAGGCTATTAATTACACAAAATTGACAAAAAATTTGACCAAATGGGATATTATAGGGACATATGAACGTACTACGTAGTACTACGAACGACACAAACTATACGTAGTCTATGTATAGCAAATTGGCCCCAACAATAAATGCGTGATGTACATTGCATACATCAACATCATGTAGCTCATTCAAGACGAGGGGGGGGGGGTATTTCGAGGGGGGTCTATTTTTTCTTCAGTTCGCTCACACCTGGTTCCACTCCCAGACCCAGTAAAAGACCCAGTGAAAGACCCTGTAAAGTGTAAAACACCCTCTAAAATGTCATGTGTCATGTAAAAGACCCTGTATTTAAAGTGTCAGATGTCAAAAAAAAAAACTTTGTAGAGTATCGTGTGTATCCAACTCTCATTTTTATCGTATCCCAATCTAATGTATTTGTATCCAAATATTATGAAAGTCATGACATTTTACAGGGTCTTTTACACTTAACAGGGTTTTTTACAGGGTCTGGGAGTGTCCCCTGGGGGTATTTCAAGCTTATACTGTATTTTAAGCATATCTTTACTGTTTAAGTGGGGTTCAAAACCAAACTAATTTACACTTTATTTGCATAATAAGTACACACACATATGAATGGTATTGTAGGTATATCAGTCATTTTTACTCATTATCGAGCAAACGCTAGTTAAACACCCAAATTTAGGTGTTGGCATTACCAGTGAGTTAATTAGTCGATTTTGGTCTAGTCAAACTAGAAATCTCTATTTTTGATTTTTTTAGAATGGAATTATTATCGATATTTTTTATTATTATTTGAGTAATGTTTACATATTAACTTTTAATATTGACAAAACATTTATATGATACAATGGGTTGTGTCAGTTAAATATTTAGAATTTTTCGCTTTTCATTCATATTTATTTCGATAAAGTGTAAACTTTCACTGATTAACTCGGTTTTAAATGAAGGACTATTAATTGGAGTCAGTTTTCATTTATCATACATTACGATTATTCACAAACCAACCAGGTGCAGTCCATGTCATGTAGGTAAATTGTTTATAAAAATTTTATCACTAAACGTTTGACGTTTTGCTTGAGATTTGACAATGTTGTACAATATTATACATGACATTTGACTTTACACTTCGCAGGGGGCACAGGACTGCCCCCAGATCACAAATAGGTATGCATAAAAAGTGCATTACATAAATAAATCTATCACAACCAAATTAGGTATGCTCACTTGTAAAATGCAAATCACATCACACTAATGTGGAAACATTGCACTTGTCCATGTCACTTGACTTGTAATTACAAACAGAGATCTTGTGTATGACAGATTGATTCCCATCTCGCCTGGAGGTATGCAGAAAATATGCAACTAAACGTCAAATGAGGCTTCAATCTTGGAAGTGGAAAGGTTAAACACAATTTTGGAGTGAGAAGTAAAAAAAGTGAAGTTTTGACTTTACACTTAAAAATTTCATTTTTATTTATTTTTAACTTTGTCTTACCTAGGGTTATCAAAATTACTGCTTTCACCGATAGACAATTGAAAAACAAGCTAAGTTGTGATCAAAATCTAAAATCTAAAGAATAAACACTCACCTCAAAAATACTGGTAAATCATCATTTCTGTTTGTTGCACCCATTATCACAATAACAGAATTAGAGGCAACATCACTGTTATCACCAGCAAAACTAGCACTATTAACATTACAAATATGCTCTCCAAAACCAATGGTACTTTTACTCTCAGTGTTCTGGCCACTTGGCACAGTGCCAAAATTATGTTTTTGCATTTCTGATGTGCTGTCTGTTGTGTAGGATGGTATGCTGGATGTTTGCAACAGAGCGGTGGGGCTTGAGCAGTTGTAGTGGCCATATCCACCTGACATGAAATTTGTGAATGATTTTGGTACACTCAAATATGATTGAATTGAATTGGTGTCAACTCAGCTAGTGCAGAAGAAAAACAGTTATATCAGAGTTGCGAAAGTGTATTTACACTTACCCGAAATACCCGAGTAAGTGGGTGTTTATATTAACACTTACACCTTCATAAAATACCCGTACACTTTTTTACACTTTCCAGGGCAAAATACCCGGGTACAGAAAGTGTATTTTTTTCTTTCAGATAGCCCTTTTTTATGCTTTTTAGAAAGCATAAAACAGGTTAATGTACAAAAAATAACTGCACAGTGCAAATATGCAGATATACATTTAATGTAGAAAATTGGCAAATGTTCAAACTAGCACTATCTCTCACCTTTGAACAGTACTCATGGTATTCTAGAGTTTCATCATACTTTTGTAAAAAGGACAAGATCAATTGAAATTCACCAGCTGGACACAAAGTCAATTAGCTTTTGCATTGATATTTGATGCATGTACATTATTGCATTTAAACAGTGTGTTTCACATTGGTTGATCAGCAAGTTGTTCCCTGATGTAAAATGATGACGTGGAATGATAAAAATTGAATTTTTCAATTCGCTCTAGTTGTGGCTGATAACACTCAGTATTGGACACGATTAAGGTATTGATTCATATATTATCCTTAGAAAATTGTAGACCCGTAGCATGATCCACACTCGTGTAATTAATTTCACGACATCATTTCACGTCGTCATTTCACGTCGAATCGACGCTGAGCTCTAATTCCCGCCTAAAATATCAACACTGAAAAAGTGCCATTATTAGGCAACTTCATACCATCAAATTTCTTACAGTCTGAGATGTTTCATAATTGACAGTAAAATGGGAAATAATGAATGAAAATGATAGATAAATTGATCTAAAGGTGAAAACAGTGGTGTTTTCTAATGCTCAACAGTGAGAGCTCTTTCTAAAAAAAATTTACACTTACACTTTTTTACACTTTACTGGGTATTTTAAAACACCTTACACTTTTGGTATCCATACTTAAAATTTGGAAAGTGTATTTACACTTTCCAAAAATACTAGTATTTTAACAACTCTGGTTTATATGTGAGAAGTAGAAAGTTAAAAAAACGGTAAATTTTTTTGTGAGAAGGGAAATGGTAAGTAAATACATTACAGCGTTTTCTTGTTATTCCATTTGTCCTTCAGCTGTTTACTTTCCATTTCACTTCTCACTTATAAATTTAGTTTTCTTTAAATAATTATTTTCTCACTTAAAATTATTTTTTACTCCTCCACTTGCAAAATTGGCACCAGACAGGCTATGAAAGGTAGGTAGCACAAAAAAGGAAGAAAAAAAACTGTCCAAAATTTCACACACCAGCACTCAATTGTTTCCTCAGGGGAACACCCCTTGTACTTTTATTACCCAATTTCTGTGCCAAAGTATTTGATCTCTTAACACTCACACATTTTTGATTCAAATCTTGACTCCTATTTCCCACTTGAATAGCAGCACTTTTTACATCCCCAATGTGAAAGTGTGCATTTTTCTGACCATTATTTTGCTGCAGACTAGTCAAACTGGTGCCAATCCCAGACCCTGTAAAATGCCCTGCGAAATGTAAATTTTCATGTGTCAGATATTTTACGTTTTTACTAATTTTACTACTTTCCGTTTTTACCACAAAAATACGCCACTCGTCGAGTTTTGCCGCGGCGGAGAATTGCAAATTCCGGTCCCTTTGCGCTCCCACTTGCGTGCTTAATTAAATAAATAATTGGTTTTTATGGTACGGGGATGTTCACACGCAAATCAGGAACGGCGCCAGTACCCCTTGGGGTCCTGACAGTTCCTGAGGACGGACACGGCAACTTACCACTCCCTTTCGTAACTGCTGCCAGCGGTTTTACTTCGATTAATTGTTAAAAGCCGTAATTAATGCAAAGCCGAAATTAATAAAATTCAAATTAAAATTCAAGCAGTTAGTATGCTTCAGGGGGACCAAGTTGGGTTCACGGGAAACTTTATTTTAGCGATGTAGTCAGAGTCAATTTCACAATAGCTCAAGTGAGTCGTATAGCCTCTAGTGGGTGAAAAAATGTAAAATCAGCGCGTTTTATAATCACCAAAAACCTACCATAAGCGAAACGAATACTAAATCAAAGACACAACAATTAACCGTAATAAGCGAATTAATAAGGCAAATTCAATGATCACTGGAAAACCGTAAACATAGCGTACGAGGCACAAGTAAATTAATTCAATGCGGGAAAAATAACTAATTAATCGAACGGGTGCAAACGTAATTTAAATCAAGCGTAAAGTAACTGTGGTTATCACTGACGTAATTAAAATGCAATTCATCTCAAAGGTGAGTGTCGTAAACTGGGTTCTATTCAGAGGTTACGGTACAAATTAGAGCAGGTGGTGTGACACGTGTTATCAACCTGCGCCCCTTTAGGTGAAAAATATTTTTATAGCGCGCCCGACCAAGGCCATAGAAAGAACGCTCATTTGCGGGGTTTGTTCAAGGTTATTGCATTGCCGGGTAAGGGTTGGAACTTTGGGACTAAACACACGCCACAAAACACTAGCACTTGTGAGTTCACCAATCACCCTAGGTGATGGGAATAATTAATTGGCACTACTGTGCTCTTCACTATAAACTGTGCTCTGCATGTGTCTTGCAGTCGCATGCCGACAATAATTGCCGTTTGCCACTTTTCCACCCATTACCTAGTCCTAAGTAAAAAGCACTTGGTCGGGGAATTTTCTGAATGTTATCTATCGGGGCGTCTAAGCATTTAACAGAGTCAACACCTGTTAGCTTAACCAGAAACATTAAAGTCTTTCTAACCCATTCCCAGACACTGCACCCTTTTAATCAAAAATGTAAACTTGATTAAACCTAAAAATTATAACATTCGAAGGTACATGTTGGGAAATGCATTTAAAAAGAAAAAACGGAAGTAGTCACTTAATTAACTCAAAATGCGGGTAACCTAATTAGCTTAATTAATGAATCACTAAAATGAAAATTAAAAATTAGCGTCACACGGGAAATAATTAAATAATTAACGGAAAAGAACCAATTAATAAATTCATGGCCGCAGTAGTGTCCATTCGGGCGTACCGTCCTGGGGCTGCGGCTTCGTTGGCGGATTTGCAGTGCACAGCGAACCGCACGTTCACTGTGACTTCCCTGTGCACCGCGGGTCGTCATTCGGTCGCACATGGTCGTTCTCGAGTCGTCGGAGTGTCTGCGCAAAATTGTCGTTACGTTTTTACGCATGATTAGTTAGCCATATTTCTACCTACAATCCCACCAGCCATTAATTTTTTACCTCCGGGCTAAAAACGACATGTTCAGAAAAAGTGTTTTGCGCCGTTTTTTGATTATTCAAAAATCATGCCTTCTCTGCATTTTTCGGTGGACGGCTGTGGCAGTCACATGCCCTGGGGGTGCAAATATGGCTCGTCTTCATTTGAATTATGGCATCAGCTTTCTGCCGTGCCGGCTTTTTGTGCTCGAAACTTCGAAATTTTGGTTCCCGCTCAGGGCTCGATGTGAGAAAAAGTTTTTTCTTTTTTGATTTTGGATACTAATTAATCAGACTACTAATCTGTATTATTTCACAGCATCGTGCCACTGTTGGATGGGCAGTTTGGGATCAACATTCAAATTACCTGCTCGACCGACATGTCGCAGTCCGTGCGTGTGAAAATTGATCGTCGACAAGATTTTCTAGTTGTTTTCATGGAATATTAACAAGTATGTTTTTTGTTTGCTGACTATTTTTTGTTACAGAGTTGTCTGTTTCTCCTGATGACAAAAAGTTGTGCATGAATTATTACATTGAAACTTTGATAACTGGTTTTTTGACAAAAATTGTTTCGTATCAATTTTCACAATTACCATTTTCCATGTGGTGTTCTACCTGTTGCGCTGGAGCTTCCTCCGGTGGCAGTGGGATGGCCTCGACCGCGTCGTGGTGCTCGGGCGGCGGCGAGGGGGGCTCGGCTACGTTCTGCAGTGCCATGGCCGCCATGTCGTTGCTAATGGGGGAATATTCTTCATTAGGGCGGTAAACTGGTTCGACAACGGGCACCACTTCCTCCAACACCGGCACACCCTCCTCCCGCGCGTCTGCGGAGGAGTCAGAGCCCGCTGTGGCGGTTTCAATGTCAGACAAACATTCCGCCTGCAGTTCTTCTTCGAGGGCCGGGTATCTGTCCGGTCCGACTAGTTCTTTCAAGTCGGCCCGCGGGCGCCACTCCGGAGGCCAAAATCCCAACACGTTTCCCCAAATTTGGCCTGACTCGTAAGAGTAAATCCGGTCGGCTTTGTGCTCGACCGTCAGAAACCGGTGGAAAAAGGTTGACCACAACATGGTCTCGGCGTTGGCCACCACGATGCGCACACATTTGGCGCGGGAGGTGGCTACGTTTCCCCGGGGCAACTCCGCTACAAATCCAACTCTACCGTACGCCTTCTTGGGATCGGCATCCAGCTGGGCGGAGTCGGTAGGCGGGCTGCCGCGCACGCAGGAAACGATGACCACTTCCGCTTCACGGGCCTGTGCCTTGTCGGCAGTGATCACGCGGGTGGCCCAGTAAGCCGCATCGTGTTCTGTATGGGCTACTAGTCGACTGATTAGGGCGCGCGCCTGCGCCGCATAAAAACAGACAATTAGCAAACTAGCGGGATCTGTAAGATCTGCCCAGGGCAGGGTGGGATCTTCTTTCACTGTGGCCACGAGGTAGTCGTACAGGTGCAGGATGATGCGCAGCTCCTTTTTGTTGATTATGGACATGCCTTCCTTCGATTCGCAGCCCTGGTGCACCAGCGTCGATGACAGCATGACGCCATCCTCGAAGTCGCCAGGCGCGGGCAACATGGTGGCGCCGTGCGCTGCAGTGTCGTTGTAGGCGCGTAGCAGTCCATTGTACGCCGCCACCGAGTTGGCCTGAATGAGCTGGCGATGCCCGCGGAACACTGTTTCCAAGTGAACCACGGGACATAGTTGGTATTGTGTGAGCCTATCAATGAGGGTGGGGTCGGGTTTCAGGACAGGCTCCACCCAGTCTTGCACGCGAATCATACGCGTCAATTGTTTACTGTCTCCAAATAGAAGCAACATGCCGTTCACTGGGAGCTGAGCCGCCTGAGCCACGCTAATTACTGCAGCGTCAGACGCCAAAGACGCTTCGTCAATAATTACCGCGCACGCAGTCACACTTTTTATACGGGCGTCGTGGGCGGAGTCCAAAGTGACATGGATTTGACCGGGCTGCACCACCTCCAAGAACACCCGGTGCAGCCTGACCGTAGCCCTGACATATTTAGACAGCGCCCTACGCAGCACCTCACCCCAAAATCCCTGATCAGCTAAACTAGCCTCACCAGCCCGGGCGCCCGCCACGCCTGCCTCGAAGTCATCGAATGGCTGCTCGTCTCCATCGTCGGCGGTGAGAAATGGCACTTGTTCGGTCAGCTGCGCGCGTATGACGGCGTCGTCCGTGCAGTTGTTGATGATTTCGTCCACCAGTTCGTAGTCCTTCTTGGCGCCGTCGTACTTTTCCAGCGCTGCCGTCCATTCGGGGCTGAGGCGGACGATGTTGTGGCCGGTTCGCTGTGCTAGGGTGTGCAGGGTTGGCAATTGGGTCGCGGGGGTGGTGTTATAAGTGGGGTCAGTTTCCCACATGGGACTCAAAACGCGCACCGGAAATGCCGCTCTTAATTTCAAAAATTCTTCAAAACCCTCCAGTTTTTGCATTTCAGAAAATGGCGTATCAGCCATGGCGGTCCATTTCGCGCGTTCCCGTAATAAAACTTCTAAAGCCCCAAAAATATCCCGCTGCCCTAATTTATTCAGGTTGGTCAGGGCCCTGCGCGCGCCTTCGTCGGCCGCCGAGTTGACCGTGCACGTGATGAGCGTCGAGTGGTATTTGGCGTTCGGCTGCTTGTCCGATGGCAAGTCGGAGCCCGCGCGCACCCTGGGTCTCGAGTTATAATAATTATAGCCGCGTGAACACACATACGCCAGTTGATTTTGTGTGGTCGTCTTCCCGGACCCGAAAGGCGAGTCACACATAATCAAAAGGGGTTTGCGCATTCGCACGGCTGTGATCACAGCTCCTAAAACTTCTACCTGCCCCTGCTGCGGCAAAAACTCACCTAATTTGGCCTGAATCATGTGTTCGTTTTTTCCTCTGAACAATGATTCGTACAACTCAGTAGCCTCGCGGCTAATGAGCGCCCAGTCAGTTTCGTCATCCAGCAGACGCAAATTCAATATCACAGCTAATTGGATTTGCGCCTCCAGGGTGAGTACTTTTGACCCCTGGACCACTTTTGGCACCCAGCCGACCGGCGCTTTGTTCAGGGCGGCTTGCAGTGATCGCATGGTTCGGTCGTAATTGGGCGAGTCGTTCGAGCCGCGCACCATGTATCTTCCACTCTCCAGGGTTCGGGGCAGCGCTGATTGCGACGCCGCCATGTCCAACTTCGCACGCAGCCTTGTAGTGGTTGGCTCTGATTCCACGCTGGTAATTCTAACTGATAGATTGGGGCTGCCCGCCGCTGGTTTGTCTTCGTCCGGTCTGGCCAGCACCAAGCTCAACACCGACATGGGCGTCGCCTGGTTCAACAGCTGTGTCTGCGTGTTCACCTGCTCCAGCAAACGCATGCGCTGTTCTTCTGGTCCTTCGAAAGTGTCAGCTTGCAACTCTTCTGGGTCCGGGCGGCGCACCATAATATCGCATGCAGTGCCCTGCGGCGTGTGCTCCCAGGACACATGCGCGCACACGTCCGTTGCGCGTTTCGCCCGAAATCGCAAAAATGACTCGTTATAGCAGTGAGCCGCTGCTAAAATGCCCAATTTATACCTGAGAAACGAGTCCATGTTGTCTCTGTTCTCTGTGTCTGGCTGGATGCCCGATGTGCTGATATCCTCGGCCGTGGCGACCTGCAGCCCGTACGCATGGCCGTAGAATTCGTCGCCGAACACGCCCAAATCGTTTAGGTCGTGATATTCGACGTGGGCCAGCCCCAACTGCCCAGCACTCAAATTTTCCACTCTGCTGTCACTCACATACTCTCTGTGCAAAATGACCAACTTTTCCGGCCCGGCATCACCTCGCTCCGCCGCGCCCAACGGTTCCAGATTCTTGTAATTCGACGGCGTGAAGGCCGCTCGCAGCCGCGCTGTTTTCCAGTCGCTCGTGTAGGGCTGGTAGCCGGAAGTGTCGCCGCGCGTCAATGTACGTGCCGCTTGAGTGACGCGCCGCGTGCCCTGCGTACTCACGACCACGGGGGCGGCAACGTTTAAGGGGCACTTTGTCTGATTACCCCATATCGCGACACCGGTAAACTCCCAGTACCGAGGATTTTCTATTTTTTGTGCGATTGCGGTCGCCGAGAAACGCATCCCGTGGCGCACTAGGGGCAGGAACATCGAGGGGTGTTGTTTCTGAATTCTCGCGCACAAATCCACCAGCTGGGTGGTCCGTTTGTCCCTAGCCGCCTTGGCCCGCTTATTTGAATAATAAAAATACGGATAAGCCTCATCCGCATTCACCCACTGCTCGTTTTCGCTGAGTATCGCCATCGTCTGCTCAGAAATTCTCACATGGCACTGATACTCAACATGCCCGTCGGCGCCCGAGTCAATATACACCCTATCTACCCAACCTTCGAATTTCCCTCTGCTGGGGTAGATTTCCGGTCCATTTTGCATCTGCTGCGCGCGGTAGAGTTGTCGCGGGGGAATGGTTCCGCCGCCGCAGGCACCATGTGTATTTGTCTCCTTGGATTTAATGGGCGGGGCGTCTGCACCTTCAAATGGGCGTTTGCGAGAGGCCGAAGCCATTATAATTATAATGTGATAAAATAATTAATTGCGAAGTTTTGTGAACGGGGAAAGTAATAAGAACTCGTGCGGTCCAGTTGCCCGTGGGCAAAAGGGGTGCACGAGCTTCCTAAAAACACACACACACCTCACACACACTTCATACCTGTTGTACCTGGCTTCGTGCTGTTTGACGCGACGGCGATGATCGTAACGGCCAATTAATCAGCTAATTAATCAATTTTAGTCGTCGCCGTATAATTCACTGTAAGAAGGGGGGATTAAATATTCACTGGTTGCCTTGCAACGATCTGCATGAACTACATAAATTTTCTTATTAATATTGTTGAATAAAGTCACTAATGGGTGGGCATAATCAATGCACTCATACGGGCCGATAAAGCGAGGCGCGAATTTCTTACTGGGGCCCGTCAACTGAGTAATACGCGGCGTGTATACGCGTACCGCTTGCCCGCGTTGCACATTCAATCGGCGCGCACGGCGATTGGCGTAAAATTGCTCCTTTTGCTGCGCCTTTGCTAAAGCGGTATGCGCTGCTTCACGTGCTGTGGTCAGACGCGCGCCTAATTCATTTATAAGAGCGCGCTTATGCGGCAATGAGGGCAATGCCTCGTTGTCAGGGGGAGGCTCGATCATTCGCTCCCACATGGACGCAGCAGGCTTGCCAAATAGCAACGCATAGGGGGTGGTTTGCAAGGAAGGGTGTTTCGATGTATTGTACGCGTGTACAGCGGCGCCTAAATGTATGTCCCAATCGTCATGTGTACGATTTACGTAGTGTGATACTATTTCCATCAGAACACCATTCCTACGTTCCACCATTCCGTTGCTCTTGGGGGTGTACGCAAATGATGTATGTTGGGTCGCGTTCAAATATTGTAGAAGCTTGGCAAAAGTGCCCTCGGTAAAGCTAGGGGCGTTATCACTGAGTATAATGGCCGGCACACTAAATATGGGCAAAATGTGCAACAGAAATGCAAATGATACTGTGTCTTGTTTTATGTCGGGAACGGGCACAGCAATTCCAAAACGCGTGCACTGATCAACAAATACTAACACATGTCGGTTTCTGCGTTTCGTGGTTAGTAAAGGTCCTATTGCGTCTACCGCTATCACATCACCTGGCCTTTTGGCTACCTGGCGGCACACCATTTGAGTTCGCATTGCCGCTCTGAGACCTTTCTTGGCGTTGCACGAAGGGCAGGTGGCAACCCAGCGCGCACTTTCTGGCCGCATTCCCGGAAACCACGCGAATTCCTGCAACCTTTCGAATGTTTTTATTATTCCTAAATGGCCCGCCGTAGGGTGATTGTGAGCTAATTCTAACACGAATGGAACTAATTCCGATGGAATACATACGGGGTCGTATAATTGTATACCTGGTATCTGGGACGTTCCCGCTTGGCGACGTAATAAACCGTATTGGTCAATAAAATACGGCGCGGCGCTGTAAAAATTATCTGCGCGACACACTTCTATAGTTGTAGCTATGTATGGTTCTTCTGCTTGTAGTCGCTTCAATTTGTCAACCGAAGTCATTGGAGGTAGTGCCATGATTGTACTGCGCTTAGTTGCACTCGTCAAACCCGGAACAACTTCATTTCCGGCTCCTGAACCACCAGCCATTGTTCCGGTTCCAGGCGCTTCCGCATTCCGCTGCCGCTCTCGCAGCCCGGGTGACTCCGCCTCTTTTCGCCCGCGCGTCCGGTCGCTGATTGGTCGCAGTAACTCCGCCTCCTCGTTTACGCTGATTGGCTGGTACGCTGTCCTGCTTGCCGCAGCTACCGTAACCTGCCTATCGTGCGGGATAGCGATTTCACGGCACGTAACTTGTGCGAACTGCTCAAAGGCCTCGTCCAGGTCCTTTTTCTCGTCGAATACCACTGGTGCGTCTTGCCTTCTGGATAATGCATCTGCTAATTCGTTGCTTTTTCCCCGCAAATGCTTGAACGTGATTTGGTACGGCGTAATTGCTAAAGCGAACTTGTGCAGCATGGCGTGCGGGGTAGTCTCTAAATTAGGATTCTTTACCCACGAAATACTCTTGGCGTCAGTCCAGACTTCAAAGGGCCGTCCCGCCAGATAACAATGCCAGTTACGTATGCTTTCGTAGATTGCACACGCTTCCAGGGAAATCGCTGGCCATTTGCTTTGGGTTGCTCCTAACTTCCGGCTGTAAAAGGCACATGCATGTAGTATTTTCTCGTCCTCTGCTCGTTGTGCTAACACGCCTGCAACAGCAATTTTAGAGGCATCCGTGATAATTATAAACATTCGTTTGGGATCGGGAAACTGCAGACATGGGCTTCCTAATAATGCTTCCTTGAGCTTATGGAAAGCTTCCAGTGCCTTGGGTTTCGATGTCAAATCCACCGGGGTGTCGCTATTGTAATTTTCTCTTGGTCCCGTACGCGTGAGATTTGACAAGGGTACAGCTAGCTCTGCGCATCTGTGAATCATGCGTCTGAAAAAACCGATAGCTCCCAGAAATCCCTTTACCTCTTTTACGGTAGTGGGTACCGGCCAGTCCTGAATAATGTGCCGTTTATCATCTGGTACGCACACGCCGTCACGACCAATCATAAATCCTAGAAAGCGTACAGCTGTGACGCGTGCGAAAAAACACTTTTTCGGACTAATTTTGAAATTATTCCTAATTAATCTTTCCAACACCTGTCCTATGTCATATAAATGGGTTTCCCAGGTTGCGCTATAAATTAGTAAATCGTCGATGTATAGTAACACATTTCTATGTATTAAACCGGCCATGGCTAATTCAAAACAGCGCTGCGCTAGACTAGGTGAGCATTTTAATCCCATGGGTAAACGTTTCAGTTGAAATTGTCCAAAAACATTTCTGAATGACGTGATGTGTCGATCATCTGGATGCAAAGCAATGTTATAGAAAGCTTGATTTATGTCAGCACTGCTAAAAATACTTGCAGCTACATAAAGATTCGACTGTTTCATCTAAGCGGGGTAATGGGAATTGGGGAGCGTGCAAAACAGCGTTCAGGCGTCTGTAATCAATTACCATCCGCTTTGATCCGTCCGGTTTGGATACCACCAGCGTGGGGGCACAATACGGGCTCGTACTGGGTTCCACGATGTCGTGCTCGATGAGGCATCTCAAATGATTTTCTAAGTATTGCTGATCATCCAGACTCAACCGGTACATTCTGCAAGCAATCGGCTTTTTGTCCACCAATTGCAACCGGTAGTCCACTAATTCGCTGTAGCCGATGTCATACTTGTGTCGGGCAAAAGCTTCTTTGTACTGCAAAATCACCTTTTTCAGTTCCTCTCTGCGTTCGTCCGTCAATGTTTCTGGCACGGTAAATTCCATCACGTGTCCATCTGGACATGCAACTTGCAGTGGAGGTCCTAATTTGTCTTCGGCTACTTTGGGGGGAGGTTCAGTCGCTTGAACCTGTCGACACACATCTCTGTCGTAGCACTGCTTCACCCATTCAGCGGGAGGGTCTCCAGGTTTCACCTTCAGCACGCAGTCCACTGGTTCGACCACTGCAATGCGCTGTCCTATCTGTAGCACTACGGGCTGGTTTCGTACATTTGCACATCTCACCTGAAACACAGGGGCACTAGTTTCATAGGCCGCTGAAGCAGCCATAACGCCACAGCGTTCACCTACCGTATCCAATCCCATGACCGTAAATAACCTCTCATCCATGGGGGCAGATAATTTTGCGGTCACTAGCGCTTCATGTCTAGCCAGAATTTCTATTTTTTCATTCACAATAGCGTAAATTCTGCGCTGCTGCACTTCCGGGTCTGGGTTATCAAAGGGAATGATCGCATTAGCCGTAGGGATTCGTAATTCCCTTGCAGGTAGGTCCACTACCATGTGCCGTAAGACATCTGCACCAATTAGAATTTCACCAGCTAATCCGTTCACTGCCTGAAACACAATCCCGAAGGTGTGGTTTCCCATGGTTACCGGTACTTCCATTTGTCCCAATACCAAAAGTTTCGAGTCTGCTGCACACCTAAGGGCTCCAATAGGTGAAACTTCATCATGCTTAGTAGCCTTCTCCTTGTGTCGCATCAGCACGTCTCTGTTGCATAATGAACGCATGGCGCCTGTGTCCAGTAGACATCTTCGATATTCTCTCCCATCAATGGTTATGGTAATGGATGGGCTGTAGTACACATGCACAATCTCTTCACGTCGATTGGCTACTTGATGGATGTTGTCTCTTTCTTCCGTCGAGAAAGTGATCATGCACACCGATTCTTCTTCCAGATCGCATTTTCTGTTGATACTGTATTGTATAGCGGGAAAACGACGCGCGCCCGTGAGTGCGGGCATGCCACTTGGCATTCCCACGCACGGGTTAATTACCGTTCTTACCTTTACCTGTTCGCTAGGGCGGTCCTCAGCCAATTCGACAATGATATTGGACTTTTCTTCTGTCTTTGGTCGCCTTTTGATTTTTTCCTTTGCCCTGTTCACCAAAGTCACGGCCGTTTCCGGCGCTGCAGCCATGAGCGCGGCTAGTAAATACTGCATGGTGACCAGTGCACATATCAGATAGATCCATACTTGTAGCCAGGTGCGCCAGGTGTCAAAATCCCACCATCCCAGCGCTAATACCGATTTTGCCAAGGTTCGATGTCTTTGCATGTGTGATTCCACTCTCGGCTCCGCCCCCTGCGTAATTTGCCGCACGATTGAATATGCATGCCATACGTCATTCAGGGTGGTCGTCGGCAATAATTCTGATAAGTTGTACATAGTCGTGGCGGCAAAAATCTGATGATGTACATCCCTGACTTTTTCCTGCTGCCATTTCTGCGGGAAACTGTGGGTGTTATACATAGGCAAATGTTCCAGGCCGCCGACTTCCGGTAGATATTTGTACCATTGTCCATTTAACATTACCACACGATTGTGCGCATTGGTGCATGAGCCCGGGATCGCTTGAAAATGCAAAATGTTTGTCAACCTATTCATGTGCAACGTCACATTCTGCCCGTGTACGCTAACTTGCACAGGTACTGTTTCATAGCATTCTGGAGACTTCTTCTCTTTCATGATCTCGTATGTTTTTACCGCAAAACATTTGTGAACCAGAAATCCGTCCGGCGCGGGTTTGGCAATTATTTCGTTATCATTCATGTACCATCGGGCTGTCGTAGTTGCATGTTCGCTCATAGCCAGGCGCACAAATTCCTGGAAGTGTTGCACATTCTTGCAGGTGGCTACGGCCTGCGCGCGCATGGTTTGTTCTGCTGTTTCGTATACCGCCTGCATGCTGGCTGCTAATTGGCCTGCGCTCACTATTCCCAGCGTGGGTCGACCTTGCGCTCGTTTTTGTCTGACGCTTCGAATCACTGCCTTCGCAAATGGCGCCACTACAATATCCTGGTCCGATTTCCATAATTTAATGCCGCATGATTCAACCTCTTCATGTGCTCTGAAGGACAGTGATAGTGTATGATCATCAGCTAGCCAGATGTCCTGTCTAATGCGTCCATGCATTTCACGCCATTTTTCATAAGGGCATTCCGCCTTCGGGTTCGGCTTCCAAGTTAATTGGCTGCCGTCTTCTAGCGTGCATGCACCCAATTCATAATTGCACTTGCTAACCTCACCCAGCGTGCTTTGCATGGTGTTGGCTCCATATCTCATTCGTACTTCCCCTCGAAACAGCCCACAGTGTGGCGTCGTTTCACTCACCCATTTGCAACAGTATAATCCATGTCCTGAGTAGCTAACATTGGTGGGGTACTGGGTGTCCCATGCGTTGTCCAAATCGCTCACAGGGGTCATGGGCCCATTGTTGCACTTGTGATATTTAATCATGCCTTCGCACTCAGCGGCGCCCACAGATCGGGGGTTAGAATCAAACTTTTCCAGCGTGACGTCGCCCCAGAAGTTCTGATACGTCTTTGCCGTTCGAATCGAGGCCACACACCTGTGTGCTGCCGCACGATATTCTACCATATTTCGCTTGTAGATTGTCAGTGTCAATTTTCGTGGCCGTTCTAATGACGCCGTAGTGTCAACAATAGCCGTGCAATTGGGTAGAGGGGGGTACGTGTATAAATCGTAGTGATCTGTCAAGTCGCTGCAGAGCAGTGGAAACGAGGGCATGGTAGTCGCGCCCGCGCCCGGCAAAAAGGCTAATCCCATTATAATTAACCCAACTGCCAATACGAAAAACAGCGACTGTGCGACCTGAGGCATGTAGGGGGGTTCTGAATATGCGCGCGGCGCGGGGCGCACCCCTTCCTCAGTAGACAGAAAACCCATATACCTGTCTACCTGGTTGCTGGAGCCAGTACGTGGCGGCAGGGCGGCCGGCGTGGCGTACAGGAACGGGTCCAGGCTGATGTTCATGAGCACATCCAAGGGCACCTCAGTCAGCGTGTCCGAGTGGTCGTCTGCAGGGCAATTAGGCCACAACGTACAGTCCGTTTCTCTCAAATCATGCATTCCAATCCTGCGTAGAAAGGCCAGCCAGGTAGTTCGAAACAGGTAACCTTTTTCAGTTCGCATGTATGCCCATGGTTTGATCCAGAATTCCCGCTCCTGCGCGAGCACATGCATTCCAGTAGTGCGCTGCTGCTCTTCGGGTGACTCTGGGACCAGTTCGTCAGGTTCCTCATCCTCTAATTCCAGGCCTTGCATCACCGGGATTAATTTATTAACGGGACGTATCATCATGCAGCGATCATCTTCGCGCACATGCATGGTCATTCCAGTCGTACTGGACACTCGCGTGGGGTTCAGCGACTCTACGTGTGGGTTACTTACCTGTACCGGTTGCATGTTATATTGTTGCATGCGCCCATCTGGTCCCATAGCCATCCAGTTAGCTGGCGGCGTTTGATAAGCCATCATTTGCGGTTGCATGTTCATATCGCCAGCCCTCTGTACCGTCTGCGCTGGTTGTACAGGCATCGGCTGCGCTGGTTGCCACTGCGGATATGCGTATTGCATGGGCACCATACCTGGCTGCATCGCTTGGGCTTGATTATTTCCCTGATAGCCACCACGTTGTCCTCCGCCGCGCCCACGTCCATTTCCTCTGGATGCTCCGCCGCCGCGGCTCCTTTTGAAATACTGTTCCCTCTGTTCTGGGGTTAGTTTGGGGCACTCATATCTGATATGCTCTTCAGAGCCACATTCCCAGCATCCTTTGTCAAATTTTCGTGGGGGCAATTTAGGGGGGTCCCTATTCAATCCCAAAAGTTTACCTTCCAACGCGCCCAGCTGCGCTAATTTCTTCGCTATCTCTTGGTGCACAGAGTCGAATTTGGCAACACTCTCAGTCATTTTCTGTTCCATCGTTTCTAACGTCTTGTCGGCCTGGGACGGCAGTCCAGCCATGGCGGGCATGTTTAGCGCCATCAACCTGTCCATTACCTTGTCTGTAGCGCTGGCAACCACATCCTGTTTGGATTTTTCTCCCTTATTCTGGCTCTGTTCTGCTTCCAGAAAGCTCTCTTGTGCGCGTGCGTTGTCAACCATCTCTTTCCAAGTGATAGACGCCGTGACAGGTACATTGCGCCGGATTTCATTTCTCAGTCCTCCATGAAATTTTATCATGCATGTGTCACCTCGTTTTTCATGGCCCATGCCTGGATAGGCGCGTTTTATCAACTTCTCCAAACGTACCGCCCATTCCAGTACCGACTCATCTGCGCCCTGTCGCGTCTCAAAAATCTCTCTCTGCGCATGATGTTTGTCATTCGGATTTTCATAGAACTTTTCCAGTGCCTGCATCATGTCCTTGTAGTTCAGGTCGCGCAATTCTCTGTACCGCGTGTTGAAAATGGCTCTGGCACTGCCCTTCAGAAACAATTTCACCAGCGGCTTCCGCTCCTGTAACTTTATGCGCAGCGCATCACATACCGTATCCCAGCTCCTTCTCCAGTCCCTGAAACCCTCATTTGGCTTGCCGCGAAAATATCCACATTGCTGTGCTAGGGCTGTGATGACTGCCGCATTACTTTGCTCTAATTGCCAATTTTGTCCCGGGTCCGTGGGCCACGCCACTTCAGATGTAGCTGACGAGTTCCTGGAGGATGCTGGCGAACGGGATCGAGCGCGTCGCTGCGTAACAGTTCTCACCTGGTTCGTTCCAGCTGCCGACGGGGGCGCCGCTGGGGCCGTTGATGACTGTAAGGGCGCTGCTTGACCATTGGTCAACACTATCGGCTGCTGGCCACTAGCCGGTGAATTTCCTCCCAGCGTCGCATTCTGATTTTGTACGGCTTGATTGTGCTGTTGGTACGCAGTCGTCAGGTCAGCTATATCGTCGCTATGTACACTGTGGTGCGCTTCGAATTCCTGCAAAAAATGTTCCACCCTAGGTACCTCGGCGACTGGGTCACTTCCCCATAAATTCATAGCAATTTTAATTAGTGCCACCATACGCAAGTCCCCTGGTTCACCATTCTGTGAGAAAGCACCAACCGGTCTCGCTTGACTCATCATGTTTGCCCATTTCTTCGCCGCTGCACATGCCTTTTTAGGTGTCCATTGTGCACAAGATGGCGTTGTTTGCACCGGGTCCAGGTCCATTATGGTAGCTTGGTAAATTAAGTCCGTATTAGTGACCTTTGCGTACCTGTCTTCCAGTGCCGGGGCCGCCGTCTGGTTCGCGCCGTTGTTTGTCATTCTGCTTGCGGGGCTGCTAATGATTATCACGGGGGGATTATTTGAAATTTCAGTCTTAATTAACTGGCGTCTAGCCTTTGCAGTTGCGCTCTGCGATCTCGACTGGTCGCTCGATAAATTCCGGCTACTGTTACCTGATACGTCTCTCGGCGTCGAAGTGTTCTTCGGTGGGCTTAACTGCAGCGCCGGGGAAGTGTCTCCACTCTGCGTCGCTGTCTCCAACAGTTCCGCTACGGTATTTTCAATCACGGGAAATTGATCTGCAGTAGCTCCAAGCTCAGCTGCAATCACAGGGTAATCACGTTGAATCGACGGCTGCCCTAGAGGCTCGCTGTCACCAACGTATCCGTCTGAACCGACTTCAGAACCCGATCGCACTCCAGGCGATATGGATGAGCTGCCCGCGCTCCAACCCAGTGTCCTCCGAAGCTTAGACCACTTACCTGTCTTACCTGCTTCCTTTCCTGCAGCTTGTCTGCTTGTCCCAGGCGCTTCTTCCGCTTCTGCGCTGGACGTTAGCTGCCGCGCCGCTGCCGGTACAGCTGGCGTCTTCCACTGACTGAAACTGTCTGGCGCAGGCCCTGCACCTTCAACCGTTGATAATCTGATTACCGGGGTGTCCTCAGCTGTCTGTCCAGACCAGCGTTGACTTTCACTCTCCTCTAGCGCTTCCGGCGCCTCTGTTTCAGGGTTAACCGAATCGTTCGACTCACTGTCTCCTGCTTGACTCTCAGCTGCAGCAAGTTGTGCGTCCACTTCTTGCCCAGCCTTCTGTTGTCGCGCGCGCCTTCGTGCTTGTTTCTGCTTCTCCAACGCAGCGTGCCAAACTTGTTCTATGGTGTCCCCTTGTAAGCTTGCTGGCCCCCTCGATCTCAATTCCCTTTGGGGTGACTCGTTATCCGTGAAGCCGTTTTTTGTAGAGGCGTTGATCAGGCGCCCCAGACAGAAAACTTTATGGCTTGCTTAGGAAACCACTCGCTACGCTACCAGTTGTCAGATATTTTACGTTTTTACTAATTTTACTACTTTCCGTTTTTACCACAAAAATACGCCACTCGTCGAGTTTTGCCGCGGCGGAGAATTGCAAATTCCGGTCCCTTTGCGCTCCCACTTGCGTGCTTAATTAAATAAATAATTGGTTTTTATGGTACGGGGATGTTCACACGCAAATCAGGAACGGCGCCAGTACCCCTTGGGGTCCTGACAGTTCCTGAGGACGGACACGGCAACTTACCACTCCCTTTCGTAACTGCTGCCAGCGGTTTTACTTCGATTAATTGTTAAAAGCCGTAATTAATGCAAAGCCGAAATTAATAAAATTCAAATTAAAATTCAAGCAGTTAGTATGCTTCAGGGGGACCAAGTTGGGTTCACGGGAAACTTTATTTTAGCGATGTAGTCAGAGTCAATTTCACAATAGCTCAAGTGAGTCGTATAGCCTCTAGTGGGTGAAAAAATGTAAAATCAGCGCGTTTTATAATCACCAAAAACCTACCATAAGCGAAACGAATACTAAATCAAAGACACAACAATTAACCGTAATAAGCGAATTAATAAGGCAAATTCAATGATCACTGGAAAACCGTAAACATAGCGTACGAGGCACAAGTAAATTAATTCAATGCGGGAAAAATAACTAATTAATCGAACGGGTGCAAACGTAATTTAAATCAAGCGTAAAGTAACTGTGGTTATCACTGACGTAATTAAAATGCAATTCATCTCAAAGGTGAGTGTCGTAAACTGGGTTCTATTCAGAGGTTACGGTACAAATTAGAGCAGGTGGTGTGACACGTGTTATCAACCTGCGCCCCTTTAGGTGAAAAATATTTTTATAGCGCGCCCGACCAAGGCCATAGAAAGAACGCTCATTTGCGGGGTTTGTTCAAGGTTATTGCATTGCCGGGTAAGGGTTGGAACTTTGGGACTAAACACACGCCACAAAACACTAGCACTTGTGAGTTCACCAATCACCCTAGGTGATGGGAATAATTAATTGGCACTACTGTGCTCTTCACTATAAACTGTGCTCTGCATGTGTCTTGCAGTCGCATGCCGACAATAATTGCCGTTTGCCACTTTTCCACCCATTACCTAGTCCTAAGTAAAAAGCACTTGGTCGGGGAATTTTCTGAATGTTATCTATCGGGGCGTCTAAGCATTTAACAGAGTCAACACCTGTTAGCTTAACCAGAAACATTAAAGTCTTTCTAACCCATTCCCAGACACTGCACCCTTTTAATCAAAAATGTAAACTTGATTAAACCTAAAAATTATAACATTCGAAGGTACATGTTGGGAAATGCATTTAAAAAGAAAAAACGGAAGTAGTCACTTAATTAACTCAAAATGCGGGTAACCTAATTAGCTTAATTAATGAATCACTAAAATGAAAATTAAAAATTAGCGTCACACGGGAAATAATTAAATAATTAACGGAAAAGAACCAATTAATAAATTCATGGCCGCAGTAGTGTCCATTCGGGCGTACCGTCCTGGGGCTGCGGCTTCGTTGGCGGATTTGCAGTGCACAGCGAACCGCACGTTCACTGTGACTTCCCTGTGCACCGCGGGTCGTCATTCGGTCGCACATGGTCGTTCTCGAGTCGTCGGAGTGTCTGCGCAAAATTGTCGTTACGTTTTTACGCATGATTAGTTAGCCATATTTCTACCTACACATGCAAAGTGTCAAAAGTCATGGAAGATTCCCTGCAGAATGGCAACCGAGTTTGCCACTTTGCATGAAAATTCACATTTTACAGGGCATTTACAATGTCTGGGACTGGCACCTGGCATAGGTCACAGTCAACAGTGGGGTAGTATTCTTTGAATTATCATACAATCCATGTGAATTCACCATATTGATAGACTGTCTATCATGGAATGGGCTATTCGCAGTGTTGCAACTACTGATGCTATTTTTGTCAGAAAGTGGCGTGTGGGGGTGAATTAGTTGAACTGAGGATGCACTGTCTATTGAGCCGCCCATGTGGGTTAGATAAGGCCTGGGGGGGGTGTGAATTGGGATTGTTTTCGGATGTTAAATCGATGGGGATGTTATATTCACAAGAAGAGGGGTAAAACGCACTATTGTCGTGGCACTTGTCCTTTTTTTAGCAGAAAAAATTACAGGCACAGAAATATGTGTGAAATACCCGATGGGTCAGACCTATTATGCATGTAAACCCATTACACATGTAAACCCATTACGCATGTCGCCCATTATAGACACATTATACCCACAGGAGTAAGAAAAGGGGGCGTGTATCCCCACCCCAAATCGCCCAGCTATCTATCTATCATTTGGCTACTTTCCCCTGAACAGCCCCACCCCTGCAAATTGCCAAGCAATCTAGCAACTTCTGGAGCACTTTTGAGGAATTTTCCCCCAAAGTCACTAATTTTCATACTTTTTATAGATTTTCACCTTTAAATCACCAGGTCATGTGTTTTATGGCTTATTTTCAGCATGCCATGTATAGTCATGTATGTATGTCATAGGTGGCGTAAGTGCTTGTGCGCTTGTGAATGTCACAAGCGGAATTTCTGGTGTCACAAGCAGAAATACCAACAAAAAAGCAGGATCATCTATTATTACCTAGTAAAAAGTGCCACATTGTCAAATTTTGGCCAATGTGATTGTGAATGTCACAAGCACAAATTGGGACCTTGCGCCGCCTGTGATGTATGTATGCGTATCAAATCTACATGCGTGTTGGGTTTACATGCGTAATGGCACAGGGCCGTACCCGACTCAGCATTTTTCTTTTTTGTGAAAGTGCGTGCAGAAAGAAGTATGGCATTGGTTGGTGCGTCGGCGCGTAATGAATACATAAGTACGTTTTACAGATGTAAACTGTTCTGTCCGCGAAGTATACTTGATGCAATTTTCCTCCAAAGTCATCTGACAAGCGCCATGACACCGTTAGCACTTTGATCAAACCTAGCTTCAATTATCACCCCCCAAAAAACCTGGCAGGCCTGAGACGCGTGGAGAATTGCGGTGTCGATTGGTCACGGTTCTGTACAGCCGCGTCACAATCGCAAGCGATCGATTCGATCGCCGCCGCGGATAGCCGCCGCGATCTAAAGTCGAAAAGGGAATGGACGAAACGGGATTTACCGTATTTCTTCGATTAGTTCGCCTGCTGGTTACTCGGTTTCTCAGAGGGAGGGCGTGATTTTTACGTCTGAGTTTTCAACCAAATCTCATTTTATGGACAATTTTCAGTAGTTCTAACACTTTTCCACCTGTGAACCCACGCGTGGCATGTATTTGGGTACACATCAGAGTTGTACAAATACTGGTATTTTCGGAAAACGTAAACGTAAACGTAAATACCTTTTCTAAATTGTGAGTATTAATACTGAAAACGTAAAATACTTTTAAAATACATGGGTAAACGTAAAAAAAACGTAAACGTAAAATACTTTTAAAATACACGGGTAAACGTAAAAAAAACGTAAACGTAAAAATTTAATTGAAGTGCACAACCCGTGATCAGATGCATTGAAAAACACCTTTGTTTTTCCTATTTCAAGCATTTCTCTGCTAATACAATCACATCTTTGCTTACCTATGTTATTTATCAAACAATTAACCAGCTAATTGGCCAAAAATATAAATAGTACTTATTGCATGAGAAAAAAGTTCAAAAATGCACCGTTTTTGTGCATTTTCCATACGATTTTTACGTTTTCTCTGGTACCCGGGTAATTGTGCCAGGAAAACGTAACAAAACGTAATGGTATTTTTGGAAAATGTAAACGTAAACGTAAATATAAATACCCAAATAACCGGGTATTTTGGGTAAACGTAAATACGTTTTTCCAACTCTGGTACACATTAAATACAATTCATACATTTAAAATGTATTTTTGTGCTGGGGGGGGGGGGGAGTTTACGAGTGTGGAGTATTTAAAGTGAATGATATTTTAATAAATACCGCTCGATAATTCCCCTCTAAGCATACGATCAATTTGTTGTGCCAAGTGAAAACAGAAATGGCACGTTATTTTATTAATTCAGCATATTTCGTGAAATGAAATGATATAAGCATAAGCATGATTGAAACTTTTGACAAAATAGAAATTCCCCACTTTGAATAATCCCCCCCTTGAATAGCCCCCCCCCCTCAAAAAATGTCTGACCAAATGATAATTTCCCAGGGAAATCATTCAAGCAAATCTGGTAGTCATGAAAACAATTAATCAAAAATCCAACCTCGAAGACTGTCTGGAAGGTGATCTGCACGACAAATCTTTCACATTAAAAGGTTCATTTCCTCCATCCAGAAATGCACAATTGTCATCTAGTTGACTTTTCAAACTGGAATTTGTATTTATCGGTGTGGTTGCCATACTGTGCGCGCGTCTAGTTTCATTTTGGTTCACTTGGAGATAGTTCTTTGTGTAGGTTGAGCAACGGGAAGACGGTTTTCTTGTCTCTATGCCTGTAAATTGGGAGGCTGATTTTAATGGTCGAAAATGTTAGAAATTGTTATTTTAATGTTAGAAAATGCGAGTGCGAAAATGGCGAAGAAAATACTTGTAAACCCGCGTAAACCCGCTGCCGCAAGTAAAGCTGCCACTAACCCGTGTGCTGCGCTAATCCCCATTTAAATACAGACTACCGTATTTCCTCGAAATACCCCCCGGGGGGTGATTGTTTCATAGTGGTCCCGAGAGGGGGGGGGGGTTAAACGAGGGGGGGGGTATTTCGAGGGGGGGGTTATTATTTCACAAGACCATTTTTGAAAACCAAGTACGAAATTGTCGTCTGAAACGTACGCAGACGTCGGAAAATGCAACAAAAACCGCCATTTTTAAGGTTCTGTAGACTGGTATGTAGGTGGTATGTACACTGTTCTAACGTGACACCGACATTGTTTTAACGTGTGTTCTGCAGTACACAGAACACAAACTACAGTTATTGTCATGTACGTTCCCTTTACACTCAATTTGGGGGGGTATTTCGAGGGGGGGGGGGTGATTGTTTCATAGTGGTCTCGAGAGGGGGGGGGGGGGGTCAAACGAGGGGGGGTATTTCGAGGGGGTATTTCGAGGAAATACGGTAATACAGACTAAATACCAGAGTTATTAAAATTCCGGTAATTTTGGAAAGTGTAAGTGTAAATGTAAATACAAGTTCCAAATTTTGAGTATGGATACCAAAAGTGTAAGGTATTTTAAAAATACCTAGGAAAGTGTAAAAAAAAGTGTAAGTGTAAAAAAAATTTTTAAACAGAGCTCTCACTGTTGAGCATTAGAAAACACCGCTGTTCTCACCTTTAGATCAATTTATTTATCATTTTCATGCATTTTTTTCACATTTTACAGTCTTTTATTTCACATTTCAGACTGTAAGAAATACTGTAGTGGTATGAAGTTCCCTAATAATGGCAGTTTTTCTGTGTTGATATTTTACTGATAAAGCAATGCGATACACACTGTTTAAATGCAAGAATGGACATGCAGCAAATGCCAATGCAAAAGTTGACTTTGTGTCCAGTTAGTGAACTTCCATTGATCTTGTCCTTTTTACAAAAGTATGATGAAACTGTAGAATACCATGAGTACTGATCAGGGTTGGTTTTATAAAAATCATTTGTATTCAAATTGTATAAAAATTGTATAAAAATGTATTTTATTTGTATTTTATTCTTGTTTCATTTTATTTTATTTTATTTTATTCCAAAATCATAATAAAATAATAAAATGGAACCATTTTACAAAAATTTTATAAAAATGTACAGAAATTTTACAAAAAATCAGAATCTTGCATGCAAGGCCAGAAAAACTTTATAATTAGACCTAAACATGAAAAACTGGTGACAAATCTTTCCATTACTTTGCAGAACTTACATGCAGTAGGTAGTTGCATGCAATAGGTAGCAAGTGTAAAGTAACAATTATTGATAATAATGGTTCGCATTTTCAGTAGACGGAGTACTGGAGTGTGCGGGGATATTTGTAAAATGTCCTGCAAAGTGTCAATTGTCATGATGAATGTAAAGTAGAGTCTATTGACATCTCAAATGTCAAACAAAGTGTCAATTGTCATGAAAAATGTCATGCAGTGTCAATTATGTATCCGAATCTTGTGTTTTTATATCTAAATCTTATGTTTTTGTATCCATATCTTATTTTTTGTATCCAAATGTTGACATAAGATTTGCATACAAAACCAACACCAAGATTTGGATAGAAAACAAGATTTGAATACAATTTGCTTGACAGTTGCCACTTTACTTGTTATTTGTCATGACAATTGACACTTTACTTAACATTTGTTATGACAATTGATGCTTTGCATGACATTTCATATGACATTTGGCACTTTACAGGGCTTGGGACTGATCCAGCTCCATGGATAAACATGTTGAACCATAAGCAAGAAAAGAAAAAATTTTACAAAAAGTATGAATTTTTATACAATTTTTACAAAAATATGAATTTCTATACAATTTTACAAAAATTTTACAAAAATTTGAATTTTTATACAATTTTTATTTTTATTTTGAAATTTTCCATTTTATTTTATTTTATTTTATTCTCAAATTTTCCATTTTATTTTTATTTTATTTTTATTTCTTTCTGAGATTTTGCCAACCCTGGTACTGATCAAATGTTGTAGATCAAATGCATGTTTGTACATTTGCCATATTTTCTACATTTAATGCATTTTTTGTACATGACCCTATTTTCTCAAAAGCATAAAACAGGGCCATCTGAAAGATAAAAATACACTTTCTGTACCCGGGTATTTTGCCCTGGAAAGTGTAAAAAAAGTGTATTGGTATTTTATGAAAGTGTAAGTGTAAGTGTAAATATAAATACCCATTTACCCGGGTATTTCGGGTAAGTGTAAATACACTTTCGCAACTCTGCTAAATACAGACTAGCGGGCCTACATAACTAGCGGGTTTACATGACTAGCGGGTTTACATGACTGGCGGGCCTATATGACTAGCGGGTTTTCATTACTAGCGGGTTTACATGACTGGCGGGCATACATGACTAGTTGGGTTTACATGACTAGTAGGCATAGGTTGGTGTGATAACTATTTTTGTATAACCCAGAGCATATAAAACGCACCTGTAATGGTAGTCTTTCTAAGTTTCAGATTTGATGCCATGCTTTGTGCGTTCCTTCCATAACTACCTCTGGATATGACAAAAGATGATAAATATTTAAATGGACATCACAAAAATGTTCATAATTATGCTGCACGCACTAATAGTTTACTGCCAGCATTCTAAAATTTTCGTTCACTCATAAAGCAACTTTGACTGGCATTTAAGTTTAGTGTAAATTAAAAAGTTGTTCATCAACTACAGTTGATCGCGAGGAAAAATAACTCATTCCAGTGAACTCAAATGCGTTCAAGGCTAAATTATGAGTTTACCCAATCTTCAAATCTCTTTAGTGAACTAAATAGTGCATGCAGTGCAGCGACAATGTCTTACCTCAGAGGGCCTTCCGCATTACTATGTAATATCGTCGGTGTTAATGTGGGCGGATTTCCACCGTACATGCGCCTCCGTTCAAACTGAAAATGTTCGTTTTTTGAGAAAGTTTTCTGACATCATGGGAAAAAATAGTGAACAATAATGGATATTCTCCGCTGACCACATGCAATGCATTTTTCCAAACACTCCATCACGACGTCATTCGTAGTAAAATCAAAATTGTTCAAACGAAAAAAACCTTTCCAAGAAATAAACATTAGTCACTTGTGCGCGACTCCGCCTTTTTCTTTTTGCAACTATTTTCTTTTTTCTTGCAAAAGTGAGTGCATAAGTATCCTGCTGCGAAAAAACCCTGGGGACTTATTCAAGCAGGGGGATAAAAAGTAAAAAATAACCTCCAATTTGCGCGCGGCACTTGCGCCGCACGTGCCGCAGCAAAGTTTCGCTCGCATTCGAAGTAAAGCTATTCGAATTTCTCGATTTCTGGCTGCATAAATATATGCGTCGACCATTGATTTTGCTATGATTAATACGTTCACGCCGGCCGACATCACTGCGGAGAAATTTGGAAATTTAAAAACTCTTCGTAGCCTACCGTAAATTCCAGAAAAATTTGACAGGTCTGAAGACTCAAATTCTACATAGAAATCAATAAAATCGATTTCGAGAAAATGGCATTTTAGGTTTCATTTCTAATTCTATAAATTTCATTTCCATTTTAAACTAGTGCGTGGAGCCACAAAAAAGCCAATAAAAATAGTCCCCTGGTGCCGATCCCAGACCCCCTAAAATGTAATGTAAAGTGTCAAATAGTCCTGCAAAGTGTCAATTATGACAAATGTAGATTAAAGTGTCTATTGTCATGCAAATTTCAGTGCTAAAATCTTCTCATTTTTCGTTTTTATTGACACATTACATGACATTTGACACTTTACTTGACACGTTAGAGGGCTTGGGATTACCCCCTGGTTAGGCGTCCGCAATCTACCAAAGGTGCCATCAATCACCCCCACCCAAAAAACAACAACAAAAGAAATACATTTTTTGAAAACCAACAAATAGTAGCTACGGGATTTCGTTCTAGCGCCTGCAGCAAATCCAGTGGACAATCGGCGCACAGCAAAGTGAATAATAAAACTGGTGGCAACCAGCCAACGATGAAAACTAGCACGTAAAGTGCAGTGGTTTGGGTAGCTTTCAAGTTTCGCCGAGTTACCTGCATTTTTGGGGGGATGTTTAGTGGGTCTTATTAATGTCTATATGTTTGAAGTTGTAGAAAATATGGGTGCTATTGTAAGTTGTTTTATTAACCTCATGAAAACATGAATACATTTATGTATATTGGCATTTACCACAATTTACCACAGCTTTATTTATGTGGCATTCAACACCCCTGGACATCTGGACACCTATGCACGCAGCCAGCAGCAAACACCCCTGGACATCCGCGGTGCATGTTTAGCCAGTGGATCAACTGGTACTGCTCTTACAGCACAGACATGTGCACATGTCTGTTTGTCAACAATGTGTCTACTGGTGTATATGTGCTGCAGTTGTCCAGCGGTGTTCTCTGCACAGCGCTACAACAAAATCTTTTTTTTCAAACCCAACCTTGCTCAACTCGGACTCAGCCGCGCCACTATCTCTGTTCGATTTTCTGTGCAACAAAAGAATGCCAGCGTGCACGTACATTCCCAACATAAGCAATAGTGGAATCATCACCGCCGCGCCCACTGGTGTTCGAAACCTGCGAGAAAAAATGATTTTTTTGCATTTTTTTCAAAAATAAAACTCAATAGAACAAAATCACCACTAACACAGCGGTCTTGTAGAAGTAAATGTTCTGGCAATAGGCCGACCTAAATGCTTGTTTAGGCACTGAAAAGAAGAATATCGTCAGAGTGAGTGGCGGAAAAAGCCACAGACAAATGCATAACATTGCAGCGCGGCACACGGAAGCCTGAAAGTGCATAAATGTATGAAAATTTGAGGTGTATATGGTTTTGATATCAGCGTCAGTATACCAACCCATGATGATTGGTGCACACACTAATTTACTGCCAGTAAACTCAAAGTTTGGTACTCAGTGCCAAAATTTGGTAAAAGCTAATAAATCTGCTTTGAACACATTTTCGGTTTACAAGAATGAGGTAACAGGTATGTCAATATAAGTTGACCAAGAATTAAAACAACTCATTCCAGTAAACTCAAATACATTCAAATACTGATTACTCGTTCACCAAATTCTCAAAATCTCACCCCTAACCCAGTGCGCAAGCAAACCCGCCAGACATCTACCCCACCAACATGCTGCGTATACTGGAGCGGATGTCTGATGGCCATGTGGTGGTTGTGAGCGAGCGCGAGCAGGTGCAGCACGCTGGTGACCATGGCGCCCAGCCGCACCGACTCCAGCCCCAGCCCCCAGCACGTCTCCCACGCGCCCGCCCAGCGCCAGAGCTGGGGGGGGGTTGGGGTGGGGGGTTTAGGGCGGATTTAGGGGGAGAAACTGTTTTGAAAGGTCCCTTTGTTCGACCTTACAAATGTTTTATTCCATTTATCCATACATCATGGGGGCTTCCAGGGGCTTCTCAGGCTTTGTATAGTGTCCAATGTCATGCAAACTCTCTAAAGTCATGTAAAATGTGATGGAATATCTCGGAAGTACAATTTTAAATAATTGGACATTTTTCAGGGCATTTTGCATAACTTTTTTTCAGTTTGCATGGCATCAGACATTTTCCACGGGTTTTTACATGACTTCCTACCCTCTGCATGCCGTGATACTTTTTCCAAGGCATTTTACATGACATTTTACATTCTACAGGACATTTTACATGGCATTTGACACTACATTTTACATTTCATTTTAGAGGCTGTGAAATAGCCCCCCTATCACATCCCCCAACCAACCTGAGGCAGCAAACTCTGCGTGAACAATCCGAAAGCCATGGAAACGCACAGCCACGCGTCCGCCGCGCACAGCGACAGCGTGAACACCAATGGAGGGGTGGGCGAGCGCGACAGAAACCTGCGCGGGGCGGATCAAGGTGAGGAGATGTCGATAAGGTCAGTGAGAAGTCGATAAGTCTAAGCTGGATTCAGTTGAAAAGAAGAACCATTAGTCAACCAATAAACGCTGTATTCAGCGAGAAGTCGAAAAGTAGGGTACCAATGAGTCGATAACTCCACGCGGTATCCAGCAAGTCGATAACTCCACGCGGTATCCAGCAAGAAGTCGATAACTCCACGCTTTTTGTGGAAGGTAACTCCCGCAAAATGTTATCCCCGGGGAATGTATTTACTGTATGCGCATTTGGGACTGAATATCGAGATTTTTTCTTTAAAAGCATTGAATATGAACATCGAAAATCGTTAAAAATCACTCATCAAACCCATGCGCTGATAATCCTTCCAGCATCTACATATTTAACTGTTCTCTCATCACAAAATTCCACCAAAAACTCACTTTGCCGACAAAAGTATGGTGCCATTAGCGGCTGCCGAAATTAGGCACATAATCATCAAAATAGGCACCAAAAATCGGTAATATTGCTTCTTGACTTCGAGCGCCGCCATGGAATAAAGCTCGGAATTTTCATTTTCATTTTCACCGTGCGGGTTTGAGATTGACGTTTCACTTGAGGGCGTTGTCACTGTAAAAAATGAAAATAAATTAGTGAAATCTAAACCGCCCTGGCATTGTACAAGAGAAAAATTTTCTACAGCATTTGCTCGAATAATTCTACCGGGAAATTTTTCCGTTCGACTTTTGAGGGGGAACTATTCAGGGGGTTATTCAAGGGGCGACTTTTTTTTCAAGGGGCGACTTTCAAAGTTTTCGCAATTGGCACCATTTTATGCAAACATTCCATGCATACTTCCAGCAGTAGCATTACACAAATCAGAAGTTTATTCATCATGTAACCCAGACTTTGTGGTGTCCATAGCCCATGGCATTGCCATTGGAATCCATTTTACAAGCACTAAAATTTCTAACAATCAAACTGTAAAATTGTATTCACATTCACAGATTTCATTCATCTAATCCCATATCTTCAATGCATTTTTATAGAAAACTAGTGTGTGCACTGACAATGGGCCCTCACACAGTTTACATGAAAATTCGTGTCAACTAAATTCAACTAAATTTTGGTTAATTTATTATGTGATTTCAACTTTCCTATGTGATAGAGCATACTGACACTAAATTTCCATTGTCTCTGTTACGTTTGATGCTTTTAATTTCTTTAGTTGACATTCAGTTGACACGAATTTGCGATGTCAACTAGTGTGTGCGGGCCTGTCACTAGTGATGGAAAGCAGAACTGTTAACATACCGGTATTTTTGGAAAGCGTAAGCGTAAGCGTAAATACACTTTCCAAATTTTGAGTATGGATACTGAAAGCGTAAGGTATTTTTAAAATACCTAGAAAAGCATACCTAAATAAATACATAAATAAAAGCATACATAAATAAAAGCGTAAGCGTAAAAATCTTTTAGAGGCTTTTTGCTCTATGAATTCTTTCCAAATCAAGGTCTCGGTGACATTTTTCAGATGTCATTTAGCATATTCTGTCCTCATATTTTGTTTGGTTATTCATCGGCAGCAACATTTATGTCATCCTCATCTTCTAATGTGGAGTTAGTGCTGTCAAGGGCGATAAAATCGTCGTCGGGATCCATTTTCAGCAACCACAGCAAAAAAAATGGGTTCATGAAGTGTGTGGAAGTGCGCTCTGTGAAGGCACTTCCACTCACTTCCACACATTTCACGAAGTTTTCGGTGAAGTGTCTTCCACTCACTTCACCTAGCTTCACAAAGACCGAAATTCATGAAGTGCACTTCACAAACTTTTGCAGCATACTTTGCATGGTTTGTGAAGTGCCGTGAACCATCTGGGATGTAGTGAAGTGTCATCCGACATTGTGTGTCTGCGTGAAGACACTTCAGGACACTTCACCGCGCATCACACAACCATTTTTTGCTGTGAACAAATTTTTCTCACCTGAAGCCACAATTTTGCTCGATGACACAGTACATCTTAACAAAACTTTCATATTGCGACACAATTTGTACATGTGCCACTATTTCCAGTGCATTACTGCACACACGCAGTAATTTTTTTGAACGCAGACTCGTTCACTCTCTTTTTTGTGTTTTTACGCTTTTCAAAAGCGTAAAACTAAACTGTGTGAAAAGATTTTTTACGCTTTTAGTACCCGGGTATTTTGGCCGGGAAAGCGTAAAAAAGCGTATGGGTATTTTATGAAAGCATAAGCGTAAGCATAAGTATAAATACCCATTTACGTAGGTATTTCGGGTAAGCGTAAATACACTTTCGCAACTCTGATGGAAAGGCACCGGGGCACCGGTGCCCAACGATGGGTAAGTTCTCCAAAAAAAAACACTTTCTGTGTTTTGAGTTTTTCAAAAATGAATACATGTGTTTTGAGGGTTTTTTTCGAAAAAAAATTGAGTAACTCTGTTTTTATTTCTGTGTTTTTTTTGTTAAAACTCGAGTTTTTTTTAGTTTTTTTGAAAAAACTCGAGTTTTTGTCAAAAAAACTTGAGTTTTCCCCCAAAAAATTCTGATTTACAGCATTTTGATGTGGAAACAGTGGTTTTCTTATAAAATATTGGTTTTGCACATGTTTTAACCCCACATAACATCTGTGTATTCATTCAAGTGTTGGAAAAGTCCATAAAAATGTCCTCAATGAGGACATCCACCCACATCACAACACCAGCATCAACAAAATGCTCACAAACAATAATTTACGCACTACTCCAAAATTCTTCAATGGATGTGCACTGTATGGAAGACTACAGAATTGATTTGAACTACAACTATATTTAAACATGTCCACCAGGAGATGTGCATGCCATCTTTAATTGATTTTTTGTTCCATCATAAAGTATGAATGCATTATGTACATATTTACATGCTTTACATGCATATCTTATCTTGTTTAGTTTAACTGAATTCATGTGCATTCTGAAAATGTGTTCAACCACTTCGCTGAAAAAAACTCAAAAACTCAAAAAACTTTTCTGTGTTTCCGTGTTTCTGTGTTTCTGTGTTCTCCAAAAAAAAACTCATTTGAGTTTTGAGTTTTTCAAAATTTGTGAGTTTCCGTGTTTCTGTGTAAAACAAAAACACAGAAACTCAATGAGTTTCTGTGTTCAATTTCTGTGTTTTTTTCCATCGTTGCCGGTGCCCCGGTGCTGGGCACTGAAGGGCACCAGCACCGGTGCTGGTGCAATGCGGTGCCCTTTTTCGAGGATGCCCTGCCGGTGCCGGTGCCATTTTTTACAGAATAGGACCGGTGCCGGTGCGGTGCGGTGCCAGTGCCGGTGCCATATTTCCCGGTGCCTTTTCCATCACTAATCACCACTGAACTAACCACGAATTTTGTTAAACGGTGTAATGTTCAACTGCCTGACAATGTGCCTTTCAAGCGTGGTTATAGTCAAAGTTTTCTCCGAAATCAAATTTGCGCAATTAATTGAGCTCAAAATTTGAAAAAATAAAAATAAAAATATAGAAAGTTTTTCGGCGCGTGCGGGTAGCATTTGGTGAGAAATTAGTTAATTGGCTGGTCGCTGAAAAAGTACGCAAGTTCATTTCAGATTCGAGATTACTAGTGCGTGGGAATAAATTTATATTCAAATAAATATCCAGCATTTATTGGGGAGTGTTCAGGGCCTAGGACCGGTGTATAGTTAAGTGCATACTATAATAACTCAAATTACGCATGCGAATAGAAATACGCCACAGGACTTAATCGCAGAAAAAACACTGTTACACTGCGTAAAACGTGAGTAAAATACTTGATTTTCCAGAAACTTCCAGTTTTTCGGCGGTGAAAAGTGCGTTTCCTCACGTTTACTCATGAGTATAAAAAAGTATAAAAAAATATATAAATACTTTACGTTTTCGGTACTCAGGTGGTGAGTAAAAAATGAATACTTTACATTTACGTACACTTTGATATAAGTTTGATACTTTTAACAACTCTGCGCTCTACACATTAATTTGCACATGTGCTAACAAAATATTAATGGCACTATAAAATTTGTCGTTTTTCCCCATGCATGTAAAAACATTTGCACAAATATGCGCGGTGCCTTAATCCAGACCACGTTATGGCAAAAAGAACGGCGAAAAACATTAGTTATCTTCAAAAATAGCGGTTTAAGATGAAGATAAATATTTATAAACAGGTTGTCTCTTAGAATGCCGAGAAAATGATATTGAATAATTATGTTTCAGTTTTGCAAGTTACCCAGTAGTTGTTACCGGATAACAAACAAAGATCCAAAAATGCGAAAACGGTTTTTTTGGATAGGTTGGAATTTTGTGGGTCCCCCCTCTTGTGAGCTTGAGGAAAAGATAACCCCCCTCGAATACCCCCCCCCTGGAAAAATAAACTCCTTACACTTCATTCGGGTGGAGGTATTTCGTGAGGGAACGTTATTTGCTCGGGGACCAGTTCCTAAATTGAGGAGTGAGAAGTAAAATGGCTAATGCGAAGTGAATTAAGAAGTAAAATGGCAATAGCGAAGAGAAATTACCGTATTTGCTTGAATAATCCTCCTGGGGGATTATTATTTCGTCAGACTTTTTTGAGGGGGGATTATTCCTGGGGGGAAATTATTCAAGGGGAAGAATTATTTTTTCATCAGAATTCTCAAGCATGTTTCCATAAACTCATTTGACAAAACATGCTTTTTTTACACAATAACATGCTAAACATTGTCCAAATTAGACATAAAAAATTGATCGTATGCTTTGAGGGGGGGGGATTATTCGAGGGGGGAATTATTTTTTCCTCACTAATCTTACAGGGGGGATTATTCAAGGGGGGAATTATTCAAGGGGGAATTATTCAAGCAAATACGGTACTCTTTATTCGTATTAATTTTACTTCGCATTTGCCATTTTACTTCTCACTTCTCAATTTGCTGAACTGGCACCAGGTCATTTCAGACCTGAGGGTATTTCGACGGGGATCCATAATGAATCATCATCCATTCAAATGGGGGTGGGGGACAATTCGAGGGAATACGGTATTTTCAGCGGTACCCAGGTGCCGGATCGAAAATAGCATGTTGCAGAAAACAGCTGATCTTTTTAAAGTTTCAATCTGGGCAACTTCAATGAATCACTCTATTAATCAGTCGAGATTGAATGACGTGAACCCTCCGGTTTTTTATGAATACCGTATTTCCTCGAAATACCCCCCGGGGGGTGATTGTTTCATAGTGCTCCCGAGAGGGGTGGGGGTATTTCGAGGGGGGGGGGTTATTATTTCGCAAGAACTTTTTTGAAATCCTAGTACAAAATCGTTGTTTGTGATGTGCGCTGGGGTAGAAAAATGCATCAATAACTGACATGTATAGACTCCTGTAGACTAATATTAGTACGTAGATGGTATAAACACTCTGTTCTAACGAGATTCCGACATTGTTTTAACGTGTGTTCTCACAAACTGCAGTATTTGTCATGTACGTTCTCTTTACACTCAATCTGGGGGGGTATTTCGAGGGGGGGTGATTGTTTCATAGTGGTCTCGAGAGGGGGGGGGGGGGTCACACGAGGGGGGATTTCGAGGGGGGAGGGTATTTCGAGGAAATACGGTAGTTATGAATTTATGAATACTGATAGTAATGTAAAAACGCCATGGAAAAAGCGCTTGGCGCCATTTTGCCCAAATGAGTTGTTAAATGAGCAAAAAGTATTTTACGCACCTTGACGCAGTGCAAAAGTAAAAAAAGTCACTTTACGTTTTCTGTACTCAACGAGTAAAAAAAATACCCACTTTACATTTTGTTTAGATTGAAGAAGTTCAGTACATTTGACAAGTCTGAGTAAAAAGTGCCCAGTACATATGAAGGGTGTGCTTCTAAAAGTACCGATCTACAAATTTTTCAAATTTGAGTGCGGACCATTTTTGGGGTCCCCATAAAAATGCGCTTCAAAAAAATATATAATATGTGGGGGGGTGCGAAATTCAATTTTGAGATTTGGGGGGTCGAAAAAGCAAAAAATTGCAAAATACACTTTTGAAATTTTAAAAGTACCAATCTACAAGCTTTTTCAGCTTTTGTATTTTTAAAAGTACCGATCTACACACATTTTTCAAAATTGTACTTCTTAATGTACCAATCTGCACAAGATTTTTTGTGCTTCTAAAAGTACCGAAGTCAGCTCAGCATCATTAGCAGCAAAAACTCAATTTGTGCTTTTTTACTATGGGTAAAAGCAGGCTGTTTGTGAGAGTATACCCCGCGGTATACAAGCGTGGTATATAACGATGGCAAAAAAAGATTCGAAAATTCGAAAACATTTTCGAATTTTCGAATTTTTTCGGAATTTTCGAATTTTTATTTCGCCCCTAGAAAAAACACTTAAAAATCGATTTATTTTTCAAAAAATTCGAAAATTCAAAATTCAAAAATTCAAAAATAGTTTTCAAATTTTTTAAGGAATTCAAGGCAATCAAACACACTGTTAAGTTCAACGTGCTTAATAAATCAACAATTGATACGCGGCGCGGATGGAAAAGTGAAACGTAACAAAAAAACGTTGAAATGTCTCCATGGCGGAAGAGGCGGACTTCGACACATCCGTTTTTTATACTGTATTTACTCGAAATATCCCCCCCCCCTCGAAATACACACCTCAAAATTTACACTATTAATTCATAAACCCCCCTCGAAATACCACCCCCCCCCCCCAATTTGGTGTATAGAGAACGTAATGCAGTTTGTGATCTGGGAAACACAGAACACACGTTAAAAACAATGACTGTGTTGTGTAGAACAGGGTTTGTACCATCTACGTACTTATATAAGTATATAGAGCATTATAAAAGGCAGTTTTTGTTGCATTTTTTGACATCTGTGTTACCTACAAACAACAATTTAGTACTGGGATTTTGAAAAATTTCTGGCAAAATAATACACCCCCCTCGAAATACCCACCCTCGTTTACCCCCCCCAAGTTTCCACTCTGAAAAAATAATACGGTATTTAAAGCCAATTTTGTATTTTATGCTGATATTTTATTTGACGCCAATTTTTAAATTGTTGTTTTTATTGCCTTCGCTCTGTTGGTGAATTAAATGTATCAATGTGTTAATTAAATGAAGAAGCAGCACACTGGTTTGCATAACTCATTCCACCATTTTTTATGCTAATTTATGGTTAAAATAAGGTCATAACAACTGAGCAGAACATGAAGACAGTCCAAATTCTGTGTTTAAAGCTTAAGATTCAATATTTTTCCAAAAAGATTCGAAAATTATTTGAAAAAATTCGAAAACTAGCCAAAAAAATTCGAAAATTGCCAAAAAAGATTCGAAAATTCGAAATTCGAAAATTAAATTTGAAATTCGAAAATTATTTTTAGGAAAAATTCGAAAATTCGAAAATTCATTTCAGAAAAAACACTTAAAAATTTAAATACTTTTTTTTTCGACTGTTTGCCATCGTTAGTGGTATAACAAGGTGCGAGCGAACACTTTTTTGCTTGACGCGCACTAGAAAAATTGCTTGTGTTGAATGCATTGTGCAAACACGTGGTCACTTCATGAGTGTGTGCAACATAAATTGCATACCACTGTGCAACGTGTTTTAAATTTGTCAACTGTCAAGAATACTATAAATAATTACAAAGAAGTCCGTAATTATTTACAATGTTTTCGCTGCGTACATCAATAATCCTTTCCGGACTGTCAATTACCATTTCCAAATTTTCGCAAAAGTGTCAATCAGCTGGCCTACGTTTATGTGCAAATCAATAGATTATCGCTGCGCGCGGTGCGTTGACTGCATTGACCATAGCCGGACGTACAAGGAATAATATGAGATGAAAAAATGCAATCTGCCACTAAGTCCACACGTTCCCGAGATGAGATGACACTGTATGGAACTCTACTATATGAGACTGTAATGAGCAACTCGAGAGCACTCCCCCGAAACTTCTGCTGCGTGTGTGCCTGTCTTATATAACACACACTGCATCGTGTTACCCAATTATGCTCTCACATTGGGGATCATTAGAAACGGGTTACATGTTACAACTTTTTTTTAATAATGTTGCATTTGCGGGTTATGCATGGTATAGAAAATGTTACATTTTCACAGACAGCCTGGGTAAAAGTACCGATCTACATCTATCTGATTTTGTGCTTTAAAAGGTACTGATCTACATGATATTACCAAGTTGTTCCTTTAAAATGTACTGTACTACAAAAAATACAATTCACTAAATGTTATATAGCTAGTGTTATGTGTATAAACAATGATCATACCCATGCATGTGGATACCCAACAATATGGCCAAAATACCCATACCCAAAATTCCCATACCCAATACCCATGTATGGGTATTTGCATACTCCAAACTTTCAAAAATGGATTATCTCAAAATCGATTTTTTGTAGATCGGTACTTTTAGAAGCACACCTTTCATATATAGGTAGTAGACATGGGTGCCATAGCCATACCAACACCAACCCCCCATGGCGCTGGCGCCTACAAATGGCGCCAGCGCCATGACTCCATTCCTTTATTGAAGGAGCAAAAAAATGCCACCTCTCCCGCTTAAAGTGACACGAATAAACATGTTCATGTAACGGCTATTTTAGCATTAATCATTTAAAGTTTCATGGTGTGAAAGGCACTTTAATCAGGGAATTTTTTGGAGCAAATAGATCAGTTTAATATTCAGGAGGCAGTTCCGCAAATTGAAAAGTGAGAAGTAAAATGGCAAATGCGAGGTGAATTGAGAAGGAAATTGGCATAAGCGAGGGGAAATTTTTTTTTACTTCGCTTTTGCCAATTTATTTGCCATTTCACTTCGCATTTGCCATTTTACTTTTCACTACTCAATTTGCGGAACTGGCACCTGGCGGGGTGACACTTTGTATACCACAGGAAAGGTCACTGAATTGTGACTAGCATTCAAAAAAATCACCAATTGTTTGGAAAATATATATAAATATATCACCCCAAACTTGGAAAAATATAAATATATATAAATCACTCAAGGCGTTCAGAAAATATAATTAAATCACTGAAAAAATAACTCTAAGCTCAAAAAAAATCACAAAAAATCACTTGCGGTTTATTTCAATTACAAGCAAAATTGTAGGCTATTGCGCACTTAATTTACTTTTTGCAAGCACAAAAATGTACTCTAACATCCCACAATCTATTTATTATTGTTTCACAAGCAGTATTCATTTCATACAATATTGACAAGTGAAAATATCACACAAATATCACAACAGAAAAATTCAACCTACAACCTCAATAACAACTTCAAAAACATTTTGCACTGCAAACATGTTGCACTGAACCTATAGCGCCTGGTTGTGGCAGTGATGTTTGACTAAATAGGTGCTTAGTACTTGCAGCAGTGCCAGGTATGCCGAGGAAGTTTAGTGCGAATTCACGTACCATATTTCCTCGAAATACCCCCAGGGGGTTTATTTTTTCAGAGTGAGAATTTTGAGGGGGTTAAACCAGAGGGGGTTATAAATTCATAGTGTCTATTTTGAGGGGGGGGGGGTGTATTTAGAGGAAATGCAGTAGTTCATGCAATCATCTAGTGTTTTAAAAAGCTACTTTTTCAACAGTGGTGAGCTGTGAAAACTCAGGGCACACGGCTACATGTTTGGCAAAATTTTGGTGACATTTTGATGACACCATGGTGACAGTTTTCCACAGTTGTCCCCCATATTTGATAACTGGCAACATTGGTGGATGTCACCAAGTGTTGCCAGCTTTCAAAAGTGGTGAAGTGAGTTTTCAATTACTGTAGATCATTTTTAATGATATCAAGCAGGTATTTTTGATTCAATGTTATGTTTTATTTCAGAAAAGTATGTTAAAAGATACAGAGATGCTTTATACACTTAAACGTGACAATACAATTCATAGCAGGATGACATAAAAAGTTACTAAAACAGTTTACATCTTTGTCACACACATAATGAAGACTAAGTGATGGTGATATCACCATTTGTCATCATTTGAGTTTTCACATCAGGTAAACACAGTGGCAAACTAGTGACTTGCCAAAACAACCCCACTTAAATTCACGTTATTTGTGAAAACTGAACATCTACAGCATAGGCGGCGCAAAGCCCCAATTTGTGCTTGTGACATTCACATTAGCCAAAATTTCACCTTGTGACAACTTTTCATCGGAGCCCTTATGTGAAGCTGGCAGTCGGCCAAAATTTTGGCTTGGCTAAAATTGGCTCAAAATAGGCATAAAACCATGTATTTTATATAGATGAAAATAGTGATTATAAGGGTGAAAATTGGCAAAATATAGCAGATTTTAGCGATTTTGAGCTAATTTTGAGCTTTCACTCTCATTTGTACAATACACGCTTGTGAATGTCACAATGTGACAGTGAAATTTCTGCTTGTGACACCAAAAATTTCGCTTGTGACATTCACAAGCCCACAAGCACTTACGCCGCCTATGATCTACAGCATTCTATTGTGGAAAACTGGATGGATACATGTCACCATTTTTGGCCATTTCAGTTTTCAAAAAAGTCATGGTGAAAACTAGTGTGTGTAGGCACAATATTTACCTGCTTCAAACACTATTTTAACTCAATAATGCTCTGCATGAGCAGATCAGAGATTTTCAGGAGAAAATTCTCTTGCAAAATTCAAAATTCTCTTGCACAAATTACATGTTTTAGTCATGATAGCGCAATACTTGCACCGCAATGTATCTAGTATGAGTGATTTTCTCAGTGATTTTTTTTTGAATTTGAAAAATATATATAAATATATCACTCAGAATTTGAAAAAAATATAAATATATATAAATCACGGGTTATTTATATTTATTGTGATTTTCGAAAATATAAATCACGGGTTATTTTTCGAATGCTAATTGTGACTAACAGTGACGCACGCGTGTGAAGAACAAAAAAAAACATTTTTAAAAATCTCAGAAAACCCTGTAAAAATATAAATATAAATTTATTTCTCTAGAAAAGCCTGAAAAAATATAAATATAAATATTATATTTATGGTATTTTAAATAAAAATTTTCAACAGAGTTTTTCAATGCTGATTAGTGAATAATGAAGTGAAAAGCGCCAGAACTTTGGCGCCATGCGCCAAATGCTTAATGGCGCTTTTGTCGCCAATGGCGCCAAGTGCCAAAAGCGCCATGGCCCCTTTTTCTCTGCCGCTGGCGCCAGCGCCATGGCACTTTTACAAAACTAATTGTCACAAGAAAAGTATAAATATAATTCAATTTTTTTTATACAGATGTCACATTGAATATGCAATGTGTACAATTGGATTAAATTTTATTTACTTGTAGGAGACTTTGGAAGTCAAATCATACGGTAGATTATTTTATACCGTATTTCCTCGAATTACCCCCCCCCCCCGGGGGGGGGTTTCAGAGTGAAAATTTTGAGAGAAAAACGTGAAAAATGCAACAATAACCACCATTTATAAGTTTTTACAGCCTTATATAAGGATGTAGATGGTATAAACGGTGTTCTAACGTAACACAGTAGGTAAGTGTTTTGAACGTCTGTTATGCATTTCCCGGACCACAAATTCATAGTGCCCATTTTGAGGGGGGGGGGTATTTCGAGGGAGGGGGGTATTTCGAGGAAATACGGTAAACATTCATGTGATTGATGAGGCTCGCTACCATGCTACACTTTTGCAAAATAGGTAACTTATGAATCATAAAATATAGAAAATTACAATATTGGGAACTTTTTGTGTCCCACTCGGGATATGCCCCGCCCTACTGCTACTAGTTCCCTTGTAATAGTTCACAAGTGTAAAATGTTTTGTAAAATATCAGAAAAAAAACGTCTAATGTAAAATGTAACGGCGGGTCATTAGGCGGAAGTAATTCATTCCGGTAAATCCGCAAAGCGCCCGGAAAAGTTTTCTTTTGGATTTTACCGGTAATTCGAAACTTAACACGGCTTTCAATAAATTTTGTCCCGCATTTAACATGAAATTCTAAAGCGTGCGGGACCGAACCCGGTGTTAGCTGAAAACCCAAATTGCAAGTTCGCTAGTGAAAAGAGAAGTGAAACTTAAAAGTTTCCTATTTACTTTTCTTGCTGCCATTCGAGCCAAAACTTCATGGAACTGTATAAATATACCGAAAAAAACTGTGAGTGATTTACGATCGAATTTTTGTACAAAATGTCGACAAAATTGCATGGTGGTCGCAAATCAGACATGTTACCATTTATAAAATACTAATTAGTATTAAAATTATGGGTTCACATGGAATGAGGCCATTTTGTGAGTGTGATAAATGCCCATTATGGTGCTAATAGTGTCAAACCATGAAAATGTTCATACAAGTAACATATTTGCTAGCATGAGGTTGGCAAATTATTGGAAATTTAATGAAAAAATATTGTAATAAACTGGAAAATAAATGAAAAGGTAGACTCAAAGCATATTGAAAGGTATGTATTTATCGTCTTTCCTCGATTTAAACCCCCCCCCTTGAATTACCCCACCCCTCGAAAAAACCCCAGGTGTTTTTGGGCTTTGGAAAAAATACCCCCCCCCCTCAAAAAACCCCCCCTCTGGAATGATGTACATGATGTATGCAGTGAACATGATGTATATATTGGTCGCAGTTTGCATCGCAGCTACACATGTACTAGTTTGTGTAGCGATGGACGTTGTTATGTCCAAATATACCCTACTTGGACACGTTGATTACCTGTTTTGTGTATATAAAAGCATACTCTTTACTATGAATTTCGTGAAAAATTCTGACGAAATAATAACCCCCCCCCCCCCTCGAAATACCCCCCCCCCCTCAAAATTTCCACTATGAAAAAATAAACCCCCTGGGGGTATTTCGAGGAAATACGGTACATAAATAAAGTAGCTTATTCTACTCAAGTAAGAGTAAACGTTGACAATGATATTTATTTCGATAAAATAAAATTAATTAATATTTTAATAATTTTTTCCCAATAAACCAACTTTAGGTCAGATTCTACAGTTACAAAATGTGTGTACATGACTTTTTCAGATGGTTAAGTAAATATCATTAAATGCATTAGCGCACTGAACTTATTTGAACATTTTACATTGAAATAGGCGACATTTAACAGTCATAATCAATCAAAGTAGTGGCAAAAATTGCCACAGAGCACGCCAATAAGTGTAACAATATAGCAAACAAATTACACAGGAAAAAATTGGAAGTAGGGACGGAAAGTAGTTGGTGTTGGGACGATAGATCGTATTCAATATTAAACATCGATCATTTTTCCATACCGAATATCAGATATCGACTATTTTTCCCTTTCGAATATCGATATGGTCGATATCGATATCGATTTCGACGATATAGTTTCAGTAAAAAATATCGACTAGCAAATATCGAAATTAAAACGTCAATATCGTCCCAAACCTAACGGAAAATCTTTAAATATAATACAACAATGTTGAATACCGTATTTCTTCTAACAGAACGGCATATCTCCAATAGAACAGCATGTAAAAAGTTGACGGAAAAATATAACGGCGCTCTTCTATTAGAAAAAATATGGTAAAAACAAAATCGAATAAACCCACAACCTGGAAAGCTGGCTTACGGACTCAAAAACCCAGTAAATAATGTAGATAAGACCACCCATGCTGCGTTTATATCAAATCAACTGTCAGTCCAATCATATGGTGAAGTTCATAACCACCTAGTGGTGGGAAAAATGTTTTTTAAACTTTTTTAAAGTTTTTTTCAAAACCATCCACTGCAATGATAGTTGAAGGTAGGGATGTCCATGTTTTTTTCAAAGGTTTTTTTAAAACAACGTTTTAAAAAATGCAAGTGTAACAACTGTTTTATTTATTAAAAAAATCTCAGCAAAATTTTATAGTACAAGGCGTTAGGTATTTTGCAATTTTTTTGCATGTGGGTGCACAATTTCACATACACATTAGGTACCATTGGTGGTGGTTTTCATTGGTTTTGAGGCTTTAATAGTGTAAAAACTTCCATATTTTGTGTTTTGTGTCATTATAAGCCATGATATGTTATTTTGTATATTATTATCCAGCCAGTGTGCTCCATTTTTCCTGCATTTAAAAACAGGTTATTCAAAAACTACTACCATTTTAAAGATACATTTTCAACGCATGCATTTTTTTAAAATGGTTATTTAAAAACTCATACCGTTTTAAAAACAATTTCAACACATGCATTTTTTTAAAAAGGTTTTTTTAAAACTCCAGCCATCCCCATTACTTTTTCCGCTGACAAGTTTCCATGGGACTATTTCTGCCCGCTGACAAAATGCGTCGGCTTGTTAAAACGTGCCGCTCGCTTGAAATCGACTGCGTGAAATGGGATTGGCTTTTTGCACTTTGGTTTGATTCAGAATTCAGTCAGAGTTGAGTGTTTAGATAAAATGAGATAGGGACGGGTTTGTATTTAGTAGGTTAGAAAAAAATAGGATATTTGCACGTGAGAATTTTGCACATTTGAACATTTTCCCCAAATTTCAACTTAAAAAAATCGTGGTAAATCGCAGAGTTGTTAAAATACCGGTATTTTTGGAAAGCGTAAAAACACTTTCCAAATTTTGAGTATGGATACTAAAACGACAGGCATTTTTAAGATACCTACATAGGAAAGCGTAAAAGGAAGCGTAAGCGTAAATTTTAACCAATTTTAAAGCATAAAACTGGACTGTGTGAATAGTTTTTACTCTTTTAGTACCCACGTATTTTGACCGGGAAAGCGTAATAAAGCGTAAGGGTATTTTACAAAAGCGTAAGCGTGAGTATAAATACCCATTCATTCGGGTATTTCAGGTAAGCGTAAATACGCTTTCTCAACTCTGGTAAATCGGACCCCCGGACCACACCCCACTAAACCCAAACGAAACACTGTTACAAAGACAATAACTCCACATGATATATTATAAAAACTTATCTGCCGCAATGTTCAGTGAAGCTTGCATTCGAGATAAATGCACATGGATGGATTGTAGCATTGGACAACAAATTGAGATGGGAAATCTTGCTATCATTAATCCATATCACGATTTTGATTACATTTTGAACTGAGGTTTACGGGCGCTCAGATAGTTGTACTAAAGTAGGAATTATGAACAGGTAAAATTCTAGCAGGGAGCAGTCCCGCACTATGTAAAGTGTCAAAAGTGTCAAAGTCAAGTGTCAAATTCCAAGCAAAATTCAGTGCAAAATGTCAAGTGAAATAAAAAGAAAAGATTTTATCACTGAACTTTTGACATTTTGCATTTTACATGACATTCGACACTTAACTTTGACTTTACACCACTTTACACTTTACAGGGTGCGGGAGTCCTTTTGTAAACCATTTTTCTCTTAGTACTGATTTTCCTACTTTTGTGAACCTGTTAGGATCTTTAAATAATGTGAAATATGTAAATAGGTCAATATGACAAAGATAGGAAGTAAAACAATATTATGGTCCAAATGTTTCCCAACTGACAGAAGTCAACGCGGTGAATATTTAAACACATGAAAGTTAATACATCTGCCAAAAAACTGTGCATCATAATTTAGCTAAATCGCTCAGACAAGGTTTAGAATAAATGTGTGTCTATAAAAAAACCCCGAAAAGGTAACTCAAAACCCCATACGAAGGCAGATTTAATATACTCAACGGCACGCTTAGCTATTCTTTTTTCTGAACGAAACACTCCAACGTGACGTCATCGTAAATAGAAGCAACATTGTGTAAGAGACCCCATATGGGAACTTGGCAGATTGCCAAAACAGTGTTTGGATACACCCGTTTTTATACCGCATTTGACAATGGCAAACTGGCGCGGCACCAGCGACACTTTCTTCCAGTCCCTTACTGTATTTCTTCTAATAGAATGGCACCTCCAATAGAACTGCATGTTTTGGCATGTCCTTGCACTCATGAAAACAATAGAATGGCGCTCTTCTATTAGAAAAAATATGGTAATTGCATTCCGCAACCTTTATCGGGGACTTGATGGAAATCCTATGTCTCTTACTCTAGTTCATACAATACGTACCCGTATCCAAATACAAACTTGGCGACGGGCCAAGTTCCCGTATCAAAAATTTTTCTAAAAAGAAAAAAAATTTTCCGAAAGCGCGTGCATAAGTATCCAGCTGGCGGCGCGTTATCGCTTAATACATGAGTCATAAGTCATTTTGGACGCATACTTTGCGGTCAGCCGAGTATAAGCGCTGATTAACTTTAGTACACTTTAGTACACCGTGACGGGAACGAAGTAAACTTTGTAGACTGGTAGCTTTTTTGTGATAAAAATAAGATAATTTTGTGATTATAGTGATGGAAAGTTGACATAGATAGCTGGACTGAATGGTATAAACGAAGAAGGGCCAAATTTTTGGCGTATTCAACAGAGTTGTTAAAATTACTTCACTTTTTCGAAAGTAAATGTAGACATATTTACCTACAGTATTTATTTTTACTCATACTCGAGTATAACAGAGTTGTTAAAAGTACCGAACTTTTTTCAAAGTATACGTAAACGTAAAGTATTTATTTTTTACTCACCCCTTGAGTACAGAAAACGTCAAGTAATTTTTTTTACTTTTACTCATGAGTAAACGTGAGTAAACGTACTTTTCCCCGCAAAAAACGTAAACGTGAGTACTTTTGAGAAATGTTGCCAAAATTTTCGAGAAATGTCACTCAAAATGAGCTATTTTCATAACTTTTTGCCTATTTTATGCAATTGTTGACTATATTTTTGGTTCTATATCCATTTTCGACTAGTTTCATGTATTTTTAGCTAAATTTCACCTTTTTTTCCTTTCTATGCCTTTAAAAACCTGTAAAAAAACTATCTGAAATATGTTTTCTGTACTTGAGTACTTTCAAAAAGGATATGTAAAAGCGAGTACCAGAACTTTTTGCGTAAACATATTTACTACATAAACGTAAACATATTTACTCTGTACTCGAGTATACATATTTATCGAGTAAAAGTAAATACGTTTAAACAACTATGGAGTACAAGACGTCAAGTAATTTTTTTAAATACAAAACAAGTATTTTTTAATTCTGTACCCAGGAAGCATAAAAGTGAGTAAAGTAAAAGTGAGGGACATCGATTTCCCTACCCCTCACAAGAAACAACTAATCGTTTTAATTTTAACCACATACTAAGTATAGTACTCACATACTTTCAAAAGTATAGTACTCACATACTTTGAAAGTATAGTACTCACATACTTTCAAACAGTACACATACGAGTAGAGTACAGGTCGTTTTCCGGTGGAAATGTAAAATGTATTTACTATGTAAAGTACTCAAGTATATATATATTTTTTGAGTAAATGTAAATACACTTTAACAACTCTGGTATTCAGTCAAAGAAACCTATTTAAGCTGTGAGTGATTGTTATCTCACAGAGTATTGGAGTTTGAATGGGATTGACTTTTTGGGATTAGAATTGTTTTTTTAATAAAAATTTCAGATATTAAATTTGGGTCTCGGGGTTATGCTCAGCATTTTGGCCAATAATTTTGGTATTCAGCTTTTTCTCTATTTTTTTGCAGAAAAGTTTTTCTCAACATAGTCTCAAAAAATTCAGTATTAGGATTGGGTAAATTTTTTGTCTGGATTGATATTTGAAAATTTTCTGGGGTTGGCTGACTGCTGGCGAACGTGAATTTTGAAAATAAAACCATTTTAAATATTTATTAAATCTCACAAAAAAATATCTAAAAAACATTATTTCCGCCAAACAAAAATGGCGCATTTCCCAACACTGGCTAGCTAAAAATGAGAAAAATGCATACGCAACCAGTGGAGCGCGAGTGCCCTTCTCATATGTATTCTCGTTGAACTTGCGCTTGCATCATGCGAACTATGTGGGTGGTCCCGCCTTTTTTGACATTTCCATTTTTCGGTCGGATGGCAAAAAATTGAATGATTTAAAAAAATGGAAAAAAAGAGTGGAGTGGGGGATTAATTGAGTGCGATGTTGATTGTAATTTGCAACATTTTGCGCAACATCAAGTTACAGATTAAACCATGTGAGGGTATGCATTCATTGGCTTTTTTCGCCATGTGTAAATACAATGGTTGAGAGTTGTTAACATTTTACTTAACTTTTTTAAATATAAGTAACCATACAGTATTTTTACACACTCTCTGAGTATGAGTACAGAAAACGTAAAGTAAGTTTTTTAAATTTTACTAATGAGTAAACGTGAGTAAAATACTTTTTCTGCAGAAAACTTGTATTTTTGGTAATTTTCGCTCCAATTTTCACTCAAAATCTTTCTTATCTTATCCAACGATGGAAAAAACACAGAAATTGAACACAGAAACTCATTGAGTTTCTGTGTTTTTGTTTTACACAGAAACACGGAAACTCATAAATTTTGAAAAACTCAAAACTCAAATGAGTTTTTTTTTGGAGAACACAGAAACACAGAAACACGGAAACACAGAAAAGTTTTTTGAGTTTTTGTGTGTTTTTTCAACAAAGCGGTTGAATGTACATTCATTCAGTTAAACTAAACAAGATAAGATAAGCATCTATAGTATGTAAATATGTACATCATGTATTCATATTTTATAATGGTACAAAAAAGAAATTCAAGATGGCATGCACATCTCATGGTGGATTTGACAATTCAAGTTTCGACATTCAAGTATACCTTATTAGCTTGAATTAACCCCCCCCCCTTGAATTAACTCCCCTCAAAATGGACTGGTGAAGTAATAAGCCCCGCCCCCCTCGAAATACCCCCCTCTGGCATGATGTACATCATGTATCCAATGTACATGATGTATTTATTACTGCTAATTCGCATCGCAGCTACATATAGACTGTACTAAGTTGTGTAGCTATCTACATGTTGATTTCAAATATATCCTGTTTGTATGCATTTATAACCTGTTTTGGGTACGTAAATGCCTACTATTTTCTATGATCCTTACAAAACTTTCTGATGAAATAATAATGCCCATGGGGGTATTTGGAGGTAATATGGTAGTTGTAGTTCAAATCAATTCCGTAGTCTTCCATACAGTGCACATCCATTGAAGAATTTTGGAGTACTGTGTAAATTGTCGTTTCTGGGCATTTTGTTGCTGGTGTTGTGATGTTGATGTCCTCATTGTGGACATTTTTATGGACTTTTTTGACACTTGAATGAATACACAAATGTTGTGTGGGGTTAAAACATGTGCAAAACCAATATTTTATAAGAAAACCACTGTTTCCAGATCGAAATGCTGTAAATCAAAATTTTTTGGGGGAAAACTCGAATTTTTTGGAAAAAACTCGAGTTTTTTTAGAAAAAAAACTAAAAAAACTCAAGTTTTTACAAAAAAACACAGAAATAAAAACAGAGTTACTCAAGAAAAACTCAAAACACAGGTATTCATTTTTGAAAAACTCAAAACACAGAAAGTGTTTTTTTTTGGAGAACTTACCCATCGTTGATCTTATCCCCTGTTTTCTCCTTCAAATTAACTATTTGTATGTTTTTTGACTATTTTCAGTTATTTTTGTCTATATATGTTCTTAATTGACTCCTTATATACCAATGTTGGGCTATTTTTCCCTATTTTTGCTTTTTCCTCCCTTTTTTCCTTGAAAGGTGCCTTGAAAAGTGCCATAAATACCTATCTGAAATATGTTTTGTGTACATGAGTACTTCAAAAAGTATATGTAAAAGCAATTACTGTTTTTTTCAGAGGAAACATAAACATATTCACACAGTACTCAAGTATAGGTATTTTTGAGTAAACATACCTAAATACGTTTAACAACTATGAAAGGTTTTGGGTTGCCAATTTAACAACACCAGTATTGAGCAATGCATACATTTTCAAGTATCTAATTTCATGTAATATTCATCAGTAAACATATGCAGACCTCTTATGATTGGACTTAATATTGTCTATAATAATGCTGTCTGGTGTCTGCTTGGAAAATATATTTAAAAAAAGTTTGGCAGATCTAAATATCAGGGATTCCTGAAAAGTGTAATTTTGACATGTGTCAATCTGGGGGCAGTCCCAAGTCCTGTAAAGTGTAAAGTAAAGTCAAGTCAAGTCAAGTAATGCAATGTCAAATCAAGTCAAGTGTCAATTGTCATGCAAAGTGTCAAATGTAAAGTCAAATGCAAGTGTAAATTGTCATGCAAAGTGTAAAATGTAAAGTCAAAAAGTAGTGTCAATTGTGCATCAATTTTTCACATCCACATCTTTTGTTTTGTGTCCAAATCTTATGTGAAAAACAACATTACACTTTACTTCACACATTACAGGGCTTGAGACTGCCATCAGTAGTTTCATTTCTTTCACTTAAAGTTCATAAATAAGTGTGGTGAACTAGTATTGGAAAAACGTTTTTTAACATCACAAATTACTCTAGGCAAAATACAGATATCACTTTTTCCTATTAGTGATATCAATTATGGATGGTGATTTGTTAGGTCTAGAGACCACTCTTATTTACATCAAAGCACACACTGTACACAAAGTGTGAGTGTATTAGTATTAATTTACCTCTACATCCCTTTCCTATGAATAAGTAATAATAAAATGGCTGCTCGTGTACACTTATGGAGGCTTTATACCTTGTAGGGATGGAAAAAAATTTAAATAAGTCAATTTAAAAAAAGGTTTTTGAATTAAGACGTTTTTTCTTAGAAACTCTTATCAGTGGTGATTTCTGCAAAGTGCCAAACAATCCATTTTTATGTCAACTTGTTACATAAATTTATCGTTTTTCGTCAAATGTACATTACTTTATAGTGAAGTTGGGTATGGAATAGTGCTTAAATAATGTTATAACAGAAGGCTAGTAGATTGAGAAGGGTGTTCCACACAGTGGAAGTTTGTAAAGATACAAAATATCTAGTGAACTAATTTATAATGGCTTATAAGTTTTTTAGAATTGCAGTAGCCATTTCAAAAATGGAATAAATGCTAGAATTTTTTTAGATAATGTTTAAAAAAACATTGAAAAAGCCAGCCATCTCCAATACCTCCTGACTGTTAGCAAGTTAGTTAGCAGACAAAAACGTTTTTTTAACAAATGCTCTTTTATCGAAAAAGGTTGCTTTCAACACTATGAATACCTAAGTAGGTATAAAAATCGTGGTTGCAGTTTCTTCTTGTATAAATTTTTTTTTTTATCACGCGTTTGAAAAACAACAACAACCATTTTTGAAAATATATCTGCCAACCATAACTTGCTGAAAAAATACGTAAAAGTATGGCAGAACCAACACTTTTTGGTGACGCAAAACGACAAATTTTGAGGTACCCCTAATTTGAAAGCGTTCTAATGCTAAGTGAGCAATTTTCCATTAATTCGATTCCACTCGTCAATTGACAGGAAATTTGCGACTAAATTCGAAATTTGTCGCTTATTCACAAATAAAAATAGACACATAATGTACTTACCGTTTTTCCTCGAAATACCCCCAGGGGAGTTATTTTTCCAGAGTGTAAATTTTGAGGGGTTTATTTTTTCATAAGCTCGCTCAGACCTGAGTGTATTTCGAGGAAAAACGGTATTTATATTTAATATTTATTTATAATATCTATAAATCCGAATACAAATATTTATAAATCCGAAAAAACTCACTCTGAAATCACCGATAGCGAAATTTTTGTGAAAACTAAAAGATAAAAACCCCATTTTACAACACAATGTGCTGGTACTAAATTACATTGCACAATTTCAAAGCAAATTTATGAACGGCAAAAAGTTCCAATGTGTTTTTGTCAAAAAAGCACATGAACATGACAATGATATTTTATTACATCACAAATGGCACCCCAGCGACGAAAAGCGTTTTCGAAAAGTTGGTTTTCTAAATAAAAAAATCTGACATGAATGTCGAGGAAATAAAATGCGCAATTGTGGACTTTCGAATTGGCACTTTGGGATTATTTTCTTAAGATTAATGGGATAACTTGAAATGCATTCGGCAAAACGTATTAATGTTACCGTATACTATTGAATGTAGCTTTTATTGGCTCTGCACACACTAGTATACAGCCAGTAAACTGAAAATTTGGTAAACTAGTAATCAACGTGTTAGAAATTTGAATGGCATTTGAGTTTACTGGAATTGGACGTTTGCCAACTACGCTTGTCGTAGAGAGTAAAAACAACTCATTCTAGTGAACATTCTCAGTGCAGTGAACATTTTTCTCATCCCTAGTTTGGTCTGGTGGAAGGTAACTTCATTTTGGCGATAAATACAATGCTGACTGTGACGAAAATGTGCGATAGAGTTATGCCCCTAAATAGTGACTTAAAAGCGCCGTGGCGCTAGCGCCAAAGGAAAAAGCGCCTTGGCGCTTTTGGCGCTTCTCACATCACTACCCCAAAATAACCCCTGTTCAATTTATCACGACACCCCTCATTAAAAAACTTACCGTATTTCTTCGAAATACCCCCAGGAGTTTATTTTTTCAGAGTGGAAATTTTGAGGGGGGTATTTCGAGGTGGGGGGGGGGGTTTATTCGAGAGGGGGAGGTTATTAATTCGCTAGAAATTTTCGTAAATATTGTAGTAAAGAATGTGGTTTTACATAGCGAAACTGGTAATGAACGTCACCAAACGGGACGTATCAGAGAATTCAAACGTAGATAGCTATGCAAACTACTGTATGTATAGCTGCGATGAGATTTGGCTCCAATAAATACATCATGTACATTGTATACATGATGTACCTCATTCAAGACAAGGGTATTTCGAGGGGGGTTAATTGAGGGGGATATTTCGAAGAAATACGGTATTCACGAATATACGGAACTTTCCAAAAGATAAGAATGTTCCAAAAAGGTATTCAGGTATATGCAAAGGGTTGAGTGACAGTTCCATCTATACCTGGACGCATGATTGATACGGGTTTTCCTGTGGGAAAACTTGAATTCCACACTTCAAATTGACAAGAGGCGATACTTAGGTACATATATACAGAGCGTCCAATCCAAGTTCGATCTCAAGTGATATACTTTGACCTGGCAAATATAATACAAACCCGGTACAATACCATATTTGCTTGAATAGACACCCCCTTGAATACCCCCCTCGAAAAATCCTCCCTGTACGACAAGTGAGGAAATAAGTATCCCCCCCTTGAATATTTCCCTCTCAAAAAATGTCCAATGAAATAATTATTCCCTGGGGGATTATTCAAGCAAATACAGTATATATGGTAAACTCCCACCATAAACTTGATTATAATCTGTGCCATTTTGCATAGTGGATCCATCAACAAAAAATGATTGATTTAGTTGACACTTCCAGATACAGACTTTATAAAATGTTATTGTAAATGTAAAATGTCATGTAAAAAGTGTAAAAATTGTTGTAAAATGTCAGGAGGGGTTCAGGGAATAGTAGCCAAATGATTTCTATTGGAATATATAGATAGCTGGGCGATTTGTGGGGTTACCCCCACCTAGGGCATTCCAGTCCCAAATCCTGATTTAATTTCAAACTATGAAAAAATATCAGGCTATACAGTCTATTTGTAGCATACATTTTGTCTCGGGTTATCGTTATTTCAGTGGGTTACAGTTGTATATTTTGAAATCTGTCAGGGTGCCGAACCTTCATGGGACGCTGTTTATTTACTACCCGGATATATTTATGTAAGCAAATGCGCGCCAACCATTTTTCTTATACACACTGAATACCTACTACATAATATAGCCATGTATACTCTCAAATTCTATGTTTATTCAGTTCTTACTTTGTGAATTCTAGATGACATCTACACCTAATCTCATCAGAACTGAAACACGGAACTTATGACGGGAGTATGCAACTTATGAGTGGGATATGGCAAATGCTTCTATGCAAATGGACATCATCAAAGTGATGCATCTTACTTGGCTTTGACTAGACAATTTTCCAAAGGCCCTACCCATACTAGTTGACAGTGAAATCAAGTGTCAACTGGTTTCCATTCAGATTTTAGTTGACCGGTTGGGGAACGACTTTCAAATGCTCATACCGGTAATTCCTTTGGTGCATGCGAACTTGAAAATTGTCCTGCGACCCGTCAACTTAAATCGGAATTGACATGGAAACGAGTTGACACCCAGTGTGTGTAGCCTCAGAGGAGGTCTGGGTGTTCAATAAAAATGTTCACTTCATAAATATCTAACATGACTAAAATTTAGGCAATAAATGATAGGCAATAGTTTTAGATCACAATTCCCTCAGATCAGAGTTCAGATCACAATTCCCATTTTTTAAATAGAAAACAAAAAATAAAAAAATCACTTCAAACCCGACCCACCCTGTACCGTAAGCAACAATACGCACTTTATCTAAATACGCGTCTATGTATGGGCTGGACCACCCAAGTGACCAGAAGACAAATGCAAAGTGTCATTGGACAAGTAAAATGAGGGTTGGGCTTCGAAAATATAAATGCCCCAGTGGAATAATTTGCGCTGTTTTCGATATTTATGGTATGTTTTCTCTTATGAGACTTTGAAAGGGCTGCTCTTTCTAAGGGCAAATTGAGATAACTTTTTATTTCAATCCGTCTGTTGATTTACCGTTAATTAAACTGAAATAGCTTATAACGAACAATGTTGGAAATGACAACAATGGCAATTCAAATAAAATAAGGCAGCGATCATGTATGCTATGCTGATTTTCACGTTTTCATGTAGATTAGGATTCGATTTTCTGCAGTTTTTGTCTAATCTGCATCGGATGTAAAATAATTGGATCTCTGTACGAAAAGCAGAAATATGACCCATCCATCCCCATTTCCAAATTGGTAACATGACCCACCCCCATTTCGCAACTGTTCACAATCACACGACTCACCCCATTTCCCAATAGATCACATGACCTACCCCATTTCCCAATTGGTCACATGACCCACCCCCATTTCCCAATTGGTCACATCACATGACCCACCCCATTTCCCAATAGGTCACATGACCTACCCCATTTCCCAATTGGTCACATGACCCACCCCAATTTCCCAATTGGTCACATGACCCACCCCATTTCCCAATAGGTCACAGGACCTACCCCATTTCCCAATTGATCACATGACCCACCCCCATTTCCCAATTGGTCACATCACCCACCCCCCTTTCCCAATTGGTCACATCACCCACCAACATTTCCCAATTGGTCACATGACCCACCCCATATCCCAATTGGTCACATGACCCATCCCATTTCCCAATTGGTCACATGACCCATCCCATTTCCAAATTGGTCACATGACCCACCCCCATTTCCCAATTGGTCACATCACCCACCCCCCTTTCCCAATTGGTCACATCACCCACCACCATTTCCCAATTGGTCACATGACCCACCCCCATTTCCCAATAGGTCACATTACCAATGCCATTTTGCTATTGGTCACATCATATTTCCCAATTGGTCACATGACCCACCCCCATTTCCCAATTCATCACATTACCAACTCCATTTCCCTATTGGTCACATGACCAGCCCCCATTTCCCAATTGGTCACATGACCAACCCCCATTTCCCAATAGGTCACATTACCGACTCCATTTTGCTATTGGTCACATCATATTTCCCAAAAGGTCACATGACCCACCCCCATTTCCCAATTGGTCACATTACCGACTCCATTTCCCTTTTGGTCACATGACCAGCCCCCATTTCCCAATTGGTCACATGACCCACCCCCATTTTCCAATTGGTCACATGACCCACCCCCATTTCCCAATAGGTCACATTACCGACTCCATTTTGCTATTGGTCACATCATATTTCCCAAAAGGTCACATGACCCACCCCCATTTCCCAATTGGTCACATGACACACCCCCATTTCCTAATTGGTCACATTACCGACTCCATTTCCCTATTGGTCACATGACCCACCCCCATTTTCCAATTGGTCACATGACCCACCCCCATTTCCCAATTGGTCACATTACCGACTCCATTTCCCTATTGGTCAAATGACCAGCCCCCATTTCCCAATTGGTCACATGACCCACCCCCATTTCCCAATTGGTCACATTACCGACTCCATTTCCCTTTTGGTCACATGACCAGCCCCCATTTCCCAATTGGTCACATGACCCACCCCCATTTCCTAATTGGTCACATTACCGACTCCATTTCCCTATTGGTCACATGACCATCCCCCATTTCCCAATTGGTCACATGACCCATCCCCATTTCCACTGTTTCCCAATTGGTCACATGACCCATCCCCATTTCCACTGTTTCCCAATTGGTCACATGACAAATCAATTTCAAGTGGTTAATGTAAAGTGATCAATGTTAGTTAATTGGGTAATGTCAAGTCAGAAATGTATTTAAAGTGTATCGGGCTGCCCGAAAATATGCGTGCGAACAATTTTATCCCGCCCCTCACCAGAAGCACGCATAAACTAAATATCACACCCCAGTGTAAGCTGTATTTTTTAAAATTTATTTTACATAAACAAACATCAACCGTTAGCTGGTTTACCACCGTTTTAAATATCAGCAAAATAAACCGTGTTTAAATCACACTGAAATCAATGCCATTTTCACCCGTTTCAGGCACTAGTCATTTAGTGGTACATCCCCTGGTATTATACCAAAGTTTAAGGCCCCCCCCTTGAATAATCCCCCTGCTAGCAGAATGAGTAAAATTTTTATCACAACTTTAAATAGTTCCCACGTTTGATGGGTGGGAATAGAGTGGAATGTCATATTTTTGTTATATGTTTTAAGAAAATTATCCGTTATGAATGAATGAAAACAACCACCAATGTAAATCGATATGTGAAATTGCACGCTAGCGTGAAAAAATCGCAAAATACCTAGTGAAAAGTACTAGAAAGTTTGGCAGCTGTTGAAGGATGTTTTCGATGCTTGCATTTAAAAAAAACACCCCCTGTAGCCGGCCTGTCTGATCTACCATATTTACTCGAATAATCCCTCTAGGGGATTATTTTTTCGTCAGACTTTTTTGAGGGATACTATTCGAGGGGGAATTATTCAAGTGGGAATTATTTTTCGCCAAAATTTTCAAGCATGTTTCTATCAAGTCATTCCACAAAATATGCATTTTAAACACACTAAAATGCCAGTTTTGTTCAAATTTGACATAACAAATTGATCCTATCCTATGGCCTTAAGGGGGGATTATTCCAGGGGGAATTATTCAACAAGAGGGAATTATTCGAGTAAATACAATACCTGTATAGAAATGTTGACTCATAGCCATATCTGGGAACTTAAAAAAAACGTTTTCTATAAAACAACAACGTTATTCCATACCCAATTTTGTAGGTATAATATTTTACGTGAAATCTCCGTTCATTACATATTCACAATATTCTAAACATAAATATCTGAGCTGTAGTCGTAGATACTCAGTGTAATGCTGAGAGTGAGACCGTATCTTTTGTAAAAAAGGCCGTCCCCAATAGAAGGTACACTTTTGATCTTTTTGGGCCACAAAATAAATATACCGTATTTCCTCGAAATACCCCCCGGGGGGTGATTGTTTCATAGTGGTCCCGAGAGGGGGGGGGTCAAACGAGGGGGGGGGGTATTTCGAGGGGGGGGGGGTTATTATTTCACAAGAAAATTTTTGAAAACCAAGTACGAAATTGTCGTCTGAAACGTACGCAGACGTCGAAAAATGATACAAAAACCGCCATTTATAAGGTTCTGTAGACTAATATTAGTATGTAGATGGTATGTACACTGTTCTAACGTGATTCCGACATTGTTTTAACGTGTGTTCTGCACTACGCAGAACACAAACTGCCATATTTGTGATGTACGTTCTCTTTACACTCAATTTGGGGGGGGGGTATTTCGAGGGGGGGGGGGGGTGATTGTTTCATAGTGGTCTCGAGAGGGGGGGGGGTCAAACGAGGGGGGGGGGTATTTCGAGGGGGGGGGGGTATTTCGAGGAAATACGGTAGAGGTGGTCTCCAATAAAAATGTCAAAACTGCTGGAATTGTGCCAAATGGATACAAATATAAAAATGTCAGCGGAGGCTGTTATTTAATGGCGTTGGTTAATTTTTTGGTGCGATTTTAAGATGAAATTTTGAATGAGCGCTATGGAATCGTCATTCTATCATATGTGGCGTAACAATTTGAAAAAAAGTTTGGCAGAACATTAAAAAAATTGAAAATAGGCAGAAAAATGGCTGAAAAATAGAAGGGCATCTTCCAATAGAAAGGCGGGAGAAAGTGAAGTTAACAAAAAATTACGGGAAGTTGACAAAAATAGTAGCGCGCCTTCTATTCAGATAAATACGGTACTTTAAAAATGACGCACGCCCGCCCATGTCGTCAATGAAAAAAATCCCCAGGAAACGTGTGACATAACTTAACTTATGTCTAACTTACGCTTAGTTATGTGAACAGCGCCAAAATAACCATGGCGTTTTTCACATCACAGCACAAATCACCGATTTGCTCACAAACACACTAGCTCGCGTCAACGGAATGTCAAAAAAATACACTAAATTTTAAAACATCGGATTTGACAGAAACAATTAAGTATAAAGTAAGTATTTTTAATGTATAAATATGTCATGTTACATTTGTTTCCCCATAAATTCGAGCATTTAATGGATGTAAAACGTAAAAGAGTAAAAAACATTTACAAAATTTTCCATCACTGCACGCGTAACGTGTCGATAAAATGAGCAAATATTTTACGACACACACAAACGTGTCATGTGCATAAACAATATCGATCAAAGTTGAGTCAGATCGATATCTCTTCCGGCTGCCTAGATAATTTATGTTTATTTTTGTGTTCATCAATATCACTGTTTTTCACTCTTAGATTTTTTACTTTTTACAATTATTTATTGTGACGGGTAGTGATGTAAAGGCACCGGGGCACCGGTGCCCCGGTGCTGGGCACCGAAGGGCACCAGCACCGGTGCTGGTGCGGTGCCATTGCAATCTTCAGGGGTGCCATGCCGGTGCCACTTTTTTCAGAATAGCACCGGTGCCGGTGCGGTGCGGTGCCATTTTTTTGCCGGTGCCAACGGTGCTAGCACCAGGGCAAAGTAAAAGGCACCGGGAAAGGCACCGGCCAAGGCTTCATGTGCTGTGCAATTTTGTCCATAGTATGTGCTTATTCATATTTCAAAAAACAGCGATATATTTACCCAACCGTTTTTGCCTATTTTGTAAACCTCCCTATCAAATAAATATACCTACTGTGAAATCCATTATACCCGATACGTGATCTGATGAGCGAATCTAAAATTTTGTTGAATTTTAAATCATTTTTATATTATATATTTATCTTACTTTTTTGTTCAAAATTTGTTTTCAGTTTATGACAGAGATAGTTCCATTCTCTGTACAGCAACGACTCCGATCAGTATGTAGGTAGAAATATGGCTAACTAATCATGCGTAAAAACGTAACGACAATTTTTGTGCAGACACTCCGACGACTCGAGAACGACCATGTGCGACCGAATGACGACCCGCGGTGCACAGGGAAGTCACAGTGAACGTGCGGTTCGCTGTGCACTGCAAATCCGCCAACGAAGCCGCAGCCCCAGGACGGTACGCCCGAATGGACACTACTGCGGCCATGAATTCATTAATTGTTTCTTTTCCGTTAAGTATTTAATTACTTCCCGTGTGACGCTAATTTTTAATTTTTATTTTAGTGATTCATTAATTAAGCTAATTAGGTTACCCACATTTTGAGTTAATTAAGTGATTACTCTCGTTTTTCTTTTTGCATTTTCCCAATATGTACTGTCGAACGTCATAATTATTAGGTTTTTATCAAGTTTACATTTTAGTTAAAAAGGGTGCAGTGTCTGGGAATGATTTAGAAAGGTTTTTATGTTTCTAGTTAAGCTAACAGGTGTTAACTCTGTTAAATGCTTAGACGCCCCGATAGATAACATTCAGAAAATTCCCCGACCAAGTGCATTTTTATTTAGGACTAGGTAATGGGTGGAAAAGTGGCAAACGGCAATTATTGTCGGCATGCGACTGCAAGACACATGCAGAGCACAGTTTACAGTGAAGAGCACAGCAGTGCCAATTAATTATTCCCATCACCCAGGGTGATTGGTGAACTCATAAGTGCTAGTGTCTTGTGGCGTGTGTTCAGGCCCGAAGTTTCCAACCCTTACCCGGCAATGCAATAACCTTGAACAACCCCCGCAAATGAGCGTTCTTTCTGTGGCCTTGGTCGGGCGCGCTATAAAAATATTTTCCACCTAAAGGGGCGCAGGTTGATAACACGTGTCACACCACCTGCTCTCGACTGTACCGTAACCTCTGAGCAGAATATAAGGACATTTTAACCTATTGGGGAAAAGGGTGTGCGCTACACTCGTTCCTAGTAAAGAAAATGTTGGTTTATGGTAGGAAAATGTCCGGAAAGTGTCCGTTTTGTGAGAGTTATGTCCCATTTTTGGAAACTTATGTCCCATATTATGACGTCATAGTTGTTGACGCAAAAGTGGGTTACGGTAGCGACGCGAGAATTGCGTCGTCGTATAGTATTGCGTCGTATTTTTTTGCGCCGTATCCAAATCTTATGGTAGTGTTGGGGAAGATTGGGTTTTGCGTCGCTACCGTAACCTAATTTTGCGTCAGATTTTTTTGCGTCGCTACCGTAACCTAATTTTGCGTCAGATTTTTAATATGGAATTTTTTGTGTGTGTGTGGGGGGACTATTGGAACGAGTGTAGTGCACACCCTTTTCCCCAATAGGTTAAATGGTCCTTATAGGTAATTTTGCATATAGTATATATTGTTTATTTGTATGATAAAAATGTTTGTGTTGTTTTGAGATTGATAAAAAATATTATGTTCAATGAGTGTTGTGTACAGAAAAGAAAGAGAGAATGCCTAGACTGAATTGAATGAACTAAAGGTTGTTTGAAGTTTGAAAAGTGAATAGTGGATTGAACACATGTACAGGTGTTTGAAAATGTGATGGCCTTGAAAGATTTTTGGGGAGTTTGAAATTGTGATGACCTTGGAAGAGTTTTGCTGAAAAGTGTTCCACAGCATAGTGAATGCATGTAAATTATGTATGGCCATGGCACTATGTGGTGTTGTTTTGAAATGTCCTTGAATTAAATTTGTAGACACCTGTCCTTAATTGAATTAGTAGACACCTTTGATGTTGCCACTTTGCACCTGTTGTGAGTTATGAGACACCTTTGATGTTGCCATGTCCCATTCTGCAGCTGTTGTGTTTTTTATGAACTTGGGTTAGTATAAATAGAACCATGTGAAGAAAGTAACTTCATAACTTCAACTTTTCACATTAAGAACAACAACAACAATAATAGTAACAGTAACAGTGTCAATAAGTATATAATCATGTAGCACACCTAAGTGATGTATGTTCTTCAGCTATTTTATGACAAAAGTGAAACTTTTCTTTCAATTCATTTTTACTGCTTAACATGACACAATACTTGAATTCATAGTGAAAGGTTTCAAGATATTGATCTGGTATTTTTTGCTTGATGTGCCAAATCATGTTTTTCCACATTGCAAGAGGTGAAGCATTCATGTCATGTTGATGAATGAGTTTTGTAATTTGTACTGTAATTGTACATGTCTTACATTTTGAAAGTATTTGATCAAGTTGACTTGCATCTAAAAATAATTGTAGCATTTGTCCTGTAAGTATGTCATTTGTACATACAAATGACAAAACTAATTGGGATGGTTTTAAGGTATTAACAATTGTGTGTAAATAAGCAAATGTGTGCCTAAAGGCAATTTGAGTGTTATTACCGATTACAAACAAAGCCAATTCACACATTTTTTCCTTTTTGACAAAAATTGGCCATAATTGATGTAGGTAATGTGTGCAGCTATAATTCATCTCATCTCTTACAACAAAGCATACTCTTTTAATATTCATACACCAGTGTATCATATTGGTAACATGTATGGGTATTTTTTCACCATATGGGATGGATAATGAGAAACCATCATTTTTTCCAGATCCAAAGTAGTTGATGACAAGTTGCATTGCACCATTAGATGTGACTGTCCTAGCTTGGAATTCAATTAGTGTTATAAGTTTGCCTCGCATAATTGTCATAATGTGATTGCTATTTAGTAAGTGAATCAAGGTCCTGCGTATATTAAATTCATCACAATCTTCATGGCTTCGCTTCTTTGTTGCAACACATTTGATCAGCATTAGGATGTGTCCGATTGGAATGTAGGACAGTAGGAGAGCACCTATTTCAAGTGGCACATCTTTTCTGAAGTATGCCTTTAGGTTTTCCGTGTAATCATCATCATCCTGTAATGTGGTGTTTTGTGTCTAGTAGCATATAAAAATTGAGGTTTTGATATTGTTCACTAACCTTTGAAATATAAATCTGTTTGCCCTTTATCACATTTTGAACTGCCACAGATCTGGTGGTGCTCATTTTTAATAAAATATGGATGATGATGTAGCTGGTTCATCTAATGGTGATAATGAGGTATTAGCGAATATTCTGAAAAGTAGATCAGGGAGTGGTATTTTGTTTGGGCGGAAACATTTCACAATTTTTAAACCACAAAGACAATATGCTGAAAGGTTCAAGCTAAATTTGAATGCATACAAGGTTTCGTTCCATGATTTGGATGAACATTCAAATATTGATGTTGTTTTGAGCGAAGCAATAGACTGTGTATTCAGGTATTTTTGGTTTTTTTATACATATCATAAACTATTTTGATTTTCCCGCCATGCATTTTTAGACACACTGTTGGGGACCGTCATCCGTCTAGTGTATATGTTGGCGTTTCACTACAACATCCAAATTTGCCAGAATGTATGTTCCCCTTCTATGCTAATTTTAAACATGATTCCTTTTTGTAATGAGCATGTGTTGCATTCACGCAGCATATTTGGAGCACTTTCGTTTGGGAACTCGATTTAGTTCGATTGCTACAGCTCAAGATATTGGAAACTTACTAAATTCTCATCAAACTATAAATCTGACGGATTCTTCTATGACACTGGTTGTTAATGTTATAGGTTTGTTTAATTTGTATATTAAACTGGTGAGAAAGTGACATCTATATGTTTTGGACATACACACACACATAGAACGATAATGGACCCTGCCGATCAGCCATCCTGTTCATATGCTGTTCCAGCTGACTCATTAAACTTGACTAGATGCTTTAATGATAATGATGATGGGAACTGTTCTGATGCATCGGATACTACAATACCTGAGGATTTGACTGATTTAAGAAACTATGGTACCGTTGGCAGGCTGAGTTCTGGCCGCAGAAGATCTGCATATCAGGACGTCACAACTGCAAGATTACGTCAATCAATGATGGAAAATAAAAAACGAAAACATTGTGAATATGTTGTTGCATCTGAACAAACTTTGGTTTATGCTGTATGCTTAGCTTTAGGTAAAATACGTGCTTATAATCCTGATAAGGGTAAGGAATCTCGCAATTATTGGCGTCGTGTTAGACGTAATTGCCAAAAAAGTCCATCGGCAGAACTTGAAAAGCTGGCATCTCAATTACGTACTGAAGCCAGTTTACCACCTGCAAACGTTTTTGTAGGTCTGGATGCCTTAGATATGATTCAAAATGCTCCCATGTTACGTGGTGTTTTAATTAGGGTTTTTCAAGAGGGTACTAAACAGCAGGTTTGGCCCCCATCTGAGTCTCACTTACATACAATGTTAAGCCCATATGTAATCAATTTGTGTTTGTATCACCATGGCGGAAACATATTTTTTGCTGTAATATGGGGTATAGTGACCTTTTTAAGTGCACGTGGATATTGTGAGGCATGCAACGAGGTGCTGTTTGGACAGAAAAGGTTATTTTGTTTTGTGTTATTTTCAAGTGACTACTTTAACATGTTAAATTAAATTTTAGGCACATATGTCCATTTCGATGTAGCTATTGTGGAATTGTTGCTCTGACATCAACAAGGAAAATTACAAGTATGCTGTGCGATTGTGAGAAAATCAAAGGTGAAGAGAGGACATGTCCGGATTGTCTAAGAAAGTTTTTCTCCAACTTTTGCTTTCGGTACGTTTTGAATTGTTTTTGATGTAACCATGTGATAACATATGTAATGTTTCGACATAGGCAGCATTTACATGCACAAGGCAGAGGTCGATGGTCCATCGCTCGATGCTATGCACAGCGACTATGCCCTGGGTGTGGTCATTATTTTAGTCTAAAAAAATGTGAGGATGGATCTTTTATAAATACTCACCGATGTTCCGAGGAAAGAACTTTTGGTTGCGGTTACTGTAAAAAGCAAGTGTCTATGACAGAACCACATACAGCATGTCATTTGCCTGTTTTGAAAGCACACAAAATTGAAAAGTCCAAGAAAATTGTGTTTTTGGATTTGGAAACCAGAGTATGTAGCAGTACAAATATACACAAAGCCAACCTGTTGACGACTATAGTGTGAGTTTTTTGCTCCTTTTCACTCTATAATGTTTTGATTTTGTGCCATCGTTATAGTTCATGTTCTCGCTGTTGGAAAAAGGACATGTATGCACCATGTGCTAAATGTGGTGTGGCAAGAGTCTGTGTTTGGGCAGGAGAGAATTGTGTGTATGATTTTGTCGAAAGCTTTTTTTGCATGGGTGAGTTTTTATATTGTTTTTTCCATGGTTCTTATTAATCTTTTGTCTTTTCAGATAATGTCAATGCAACGATTGTTAGCCACTTTGGAAGTCGGTTTGATTTTCACTTTCTACTATCTGCATTGATAGAACAATGCAAAACACCAGAGACAACCTTTTCATGTGGGAATCGGCTACTATATGTCAAGTTCAAAGGTGGAATCAAACTGATATGCTGGGCAAACTATATACCTACATCATTGGAAAATCTGTGCAAATCGTTTGAGGTTCCAGTGGCAAAATCTTTCTTCTGCTATGATATGAATGAGGAACATGTGACGGATGCATATTGTCACTTGCGACCCAAGTGGGAGTTTACGGTTTCTGGGAGAGATGCAAACGCTTTCAACCTGTACCATGCTGAACATTATGATAAAACCTTCTGTGTTTTTGAAGAGATGTCTGTCTATTGCCAAAGAGATAGCTATGCGCTATCATATGCAGCGATGCGTTTTCGTGAGGAACTAATAAACCTGTTGAAGGTTGATCTTTTTGCAGAAACAGGTACATTTACCATATCAGGATTGGCACTACGTGTATTCCAAAGTATGTTTATCTTTATGTTTTTGTCATAGCTTTTTTGGCACATTATGGTTTCACCTTGTTTTTCAGTTCGATTTTTACAAGAGAATACATTGGCCATTTATCGAGGTGAAGCTCTGATGGATCGAAATAGTAGATTTTCAATGGCCTTTTTGACAGCATATAGTAGATATTTTGGTGTAAGTTGTTTCATATTTGTTGCTCCTGTTACATGTATTAATTATAGACTTTTAGGTTCACGTACAACATGCTGGCAACAGTCGTGAATATGTCGTTCGCTGTGCCCGAAATCGACAATACAAAGTGGATGGTGCAGAGTTTGAAGCAGACTGTAACAGACCATCACGACTAATTGACATTCACGGATGTTTTTTCCATGCATGCCCAATGTGTACAAATCACTTGAGTGCTGTCAGGTATGTTATTTGGTAAAGAAACGGTTGGTTTCATGCTTATATATACTACACATTTTGTTATTCATGCAGACCACTCACATTGCTCGGTGGTAAAACGCCGTTGCAGGTTCGAGAATATGACTTTTTTCGAGCCAATAACATTGCGAAGGCCGTTCACCCTTTGCATTATGATGTATATTGGGAACATGAGTGTCGGAATGTTTTAAGTTCGAATCGTATAATGAAACAGTTTTTCACAGAAGCGTTATCAGATAAACCTTTGAGCATCTATGATGCGAACTTTGGTTAGTGTAGAAGTGGCATTTTTTGCTGTTTTTTGTTTTGCTCTGCTGTAAACAATGTATCATATTACAGGTGGTAGAATTGACACATTCCAAATTGGAACATATGACAATATGAATGTTCAAAAGCCAAATGCAGATTTTTTGGACTTTTGCAGTCTGTATCCTGCAATGTGTTTAACAAAACCAATGGCACAAGGCCCAGGACAAATTGTTACAGAAGGGGGCATTTCTGGAGACTTGAATGAATGGGTTTTGGTAAGTTTTTCATGTTTTTCTGTTTTCACCATGTAGCTATGTTTTCAATATATCGCAGAGTCATTTTGGCATTGTCAAAGCATGGGTACATTATCCAAAGGCGGATATATTTGTTCCACCGCTGCCATTCCGAGCCAAACTACCAGGAGGTGATGAGAAGATATTCTATAGTACATGTGCAGCATGTTGTATTGAACAGAATGTAAATGTGTGTACGCATACATTTCAAGAGCAAATTTTTCGTGGCACATGGACAACGGTTTGTTGTTGTTATTGTTGCAAGTTTTTTCATTTTGAAGTTTGCCTTTTTCAGGTTGAATTGTGTGCAGCAATCAAGCATACGGGACTGAAGGTTGTGCGGATTGTTTCAGCCCATGTTTATGAGTCACGTGTATGGTCAAGAGATGCTGGGGTTTATTCAGGGTTGATAAGTGCATTCATGCTGGCTTTTTATAAGCTGAAGTGTCAGGCAAGCGGTTCGTTTGTTTTTTTATGTTTTTCATGTAGGAATGACAAATAAATATGTTTTTTTTATAGATTTACCACCAGACAAGAGTGCAGAAGAATATTCAGCTGAAATTTTTGAGAGATTTGGGATTTACATTGCACCAACATCGTTTGCTCCAAATCCGGTGAAACGTTCTGTTGCCAAGTTGATGATCAACTCGCTCATTGGAAAGTTTGCACAGAAGAAATCAGGTTCACAGACAGAGTTTTTCAAAGACCATGGAAGCTTGTTAAAGGTTCTTGAAAATCCAAATTTGAATGTGCACTGGCTACAGGTTTACACTTGTGTTTATATTATGGTATGTAAACTGATAATATATGTGTTTCACCCCCCTTTCAGCACTTTGGTTCAGCTGATGCGTCAAAGCTTGGACTAGAGTCTTCTGTAATGGTGCAGCATTCTATATCAGAGGAGTCAAGTTTGGCACATGTTGGTCCAAACAATGCGTTTAGTGTTCCAATAATCACTACAATGGTGACTGGATATGCTAGAGTGGAGTTATATGAGGCTATGATTAGAATTCCAGAAGAATCATTGCTGTATACAGACACGTTTGTCATTATTATTATTATCGCTTCATCATATCCTTTTTAGATTATGATGTCATTGTTCTTGTTGTCATAGGGATTCAATAATGGCTTTGGATGGGTCAAGTTTGCAGTCATTATGTGGACATCATCTTGGACAGTTGACACCGGTACTGAAGGATCAATTCAAACTGGAGCATATTTGCATTGTGGGGGTTGGTTTATATATGAACATAATTGATGAAAATTCTGTTTAACACTGTTATCTCATTGCAGCCTAAACAATATGCCTATACTGCAAAAAACCCTGACACTGGAGAAACATATAAGACTGTACGACTGCGAGGCTTTGCAACCGCTGCGGAAACTGATCAACAAGGACAGAGCGATAGAAAACCAACCGTTTCCTATGATAATATGTGTGATGCTGTACGATCTCTTTTAGAACAAGTAGAGTTGAAAAAATTAGGATTGAACGAACTCAACTTTTTGTTGAGTAAAGATTTCCGCATATCTGTTGATGGACGGAAAAAGTATTATAAGCCTGTTTCAAATAAGCGTTTTTTTGTTCCGCCTGGTGTTGGAGGTGCTACAGCTATTCGAACATTTCCATATGGATACAATCGCATTTAGACTATTGTTGCTATTATTATTATTATTATATCGTGTTACTAATGTGAAAAAATAAAATCGCAGGCTCTATTACTAAATCACTATTACTACTACTACAATAATATTAGTGGTCTAGCAACACCATAATTGATTCATTGCGGTCGTCGTCGTCGTTGGTCATCAATTTCGAACTGGATTCTGTTCGTGTGGTTGCCGAAACAGAATATCAGTGTCTAACAGACAGTCAGAGACTATTGGAACGATTGAAAAGTGAGTTTATTGGTTTTGATTATGCTTCTTGCCCAATGTCATTTTTTCCCCCTTGCAGAATGTCCGATAATATCCCAAACACTGGCAACAATGTCAGCGGCAGAATGTCAGGCCAGACAGATAAGCATGGCAGAGAGTTCCATGTTTTATCAGCCACAAATGTTGCAGCAGCAGACTCAAGCACAGCCCATGGGAGAGATGATGGTGTTTCCAAACCCACCACCAGCATTGCCACCAAGCCATATGGCGTTTCAGCAGCCGCAGCAGCCGCAGCCACAAAGAGAAGTGCCACAGATACAAAGGCCAAACCCTCTGCCAGAGGTGGAAAATCTGGAGGCGGTATTGGAAGAGTGCAGCAAAACAGCAGTGGACCCAGTGCAGATGGCCCTCCAGGTCGGACATGTTGTTTTTATTTTTATAACTTTGTAAAAATAATCATAATGTACAAACGCAGAGTACCTCAACAGAAACGAGGCCGATGCCATTCGCAACAGAAACGTTGTCAGAGGGTTGGGAGGAGATGGTGTCGCGCATGCAAACGTCGCCGCCGCCGCCCCCCCCGCCCAAGTCATTGGACCAAATGTCATCAGCACACAGTCACAATCCACACACAGCACACACGCAAAGCGAGCTCTCTTCCCCAGTAGTGTCAACAGTGACGACTATTGTGCAGACGAAAATACGAGATCTCAAGTGCCTGAAAGGATACCCCCAACAACACTGCAAATGGATACAGGATCCGCAAGGGGCAGACGTCGAAGGGTCTCTGGAAAAGTGCTCCCTGGACAACCAACAGAAACCGCCGCCACCGAAGAAATCGACAACGAGGAAAAAGACAAATCATGTGAAATCATCCACGACAGCGGGGGGGATGACACCAGTGAGCATGAATTTGAGTATATTGGGAGTGATTTGCAAATGTTAAAGAGAGCAAAACCACGTCGCCTTGAAGCAGACATCGCTGGGCTATCACATGGTGTTACGCGATCCGACCAGCAGCAGCAGCAACAACAGGAAGAAAAAAACCCAAAAGGACGAGATGGTGGCTCCAGAAAGCGTCCAAGTGGAGAAGGTGGTGGAAACATGAGCAAAAAGAGTGCCAAAAGTTGGCGATTTGTTGAGAATTCCTTTTTTGCAGAGTGTCAGAAAATTGTACATCTTACAGATGAGGATGATATGGACGAGAATGATGAAAACGAGGACGACGACATGTTTCTCGAGGCTCTGGAAAGGTCTACAATGGAGCAGCAGCAGAAGAAAAGAAACAGTGCAGACAAAGGGGTAGAAGAAGAAGTGAAAAAAACGGCTGATGGAAGAAAGTACATTGGATTGACCGAGTTTGAACGCGGCATTCAACATGTGGATCAACATGGACGCAGCTCAATCCTTTCCCGTTTGTTTACTTCTTTTTATTATTATATGTTGTGGTGGGGTATTATATTGCAACGCAGGTGGCAATCCCGCACTGTTTGATCAACCGTTTGTGAAGAAGGATGTACTCGATGCACCGCCGTTCCCCTTTCGCCCTCCAAACACTGTGGTGTTTTGGATGTGCAGAACCTGCCGGGATATTTCACAACGTGCACGCGGGAAACGGTTTGCGAACGACCGCACAACCTTCATAATCGACATGTGCAAGGTTCTGTTATGTTTTTGTTTGTCAGCAACAACAGTGTTCAATATCATGGTAATGTGTGTGTGTGTGTACGCAGCCATGTCGGACATTGAACTGCGAGGCATATGATCTGTTTCAAGGGGACAGTACAGAACGGGAGTTTGACACCTTGGACAAGTCGGAGATTGATGAACGGCACAAAAAGTACCCATATCCGATGCAGTATACTCAGCTGGTGGGGCCGCCGTTCTGTCTGACACGTACAGAGGCAATTGTTCTGCTAATGTGCGAATATTGCAGGTGTGTTTTTCATGTTGTTGTTGTTATTATTCAAATGACACTTGCACATTTGTTTTTGTTTCAGGGCGGTCACATCTTTCCGAGAGTGCATGCGCGATGTGAATGGGAGATGCCGGGTATGTTTCTTGTTTTTCATATTTTTCTTTTTGTTCACATATGCTGCTCGTTTTCAGCTGACCATTGACATGTGCCAAAAGTGTGTCACTGCCAATCACGAAATGTCAATGTCGACCTATCCAACCCAAGCTGAACTCGATCGTCAAAAGGGCCGCAGGGACTATTTTGCAGGAATGTATGATGGACATGGTAGCAAGGTTGTGCGTACCGCCGGAAAATGCATTCGCGATTAATGATCATGTCACTTTTGTATTTTAGGCTTTTTCTGCTTTTGTTGTGAACTGTAAACTTTTTTGTAATTGTTTGATTGTGGTGCGATCAAATAAAGGTTAATGCTTGACTTTTAGTATACTACTACTATCACTATTATAAGAAGAAGAAGAAGAAGAAGAAGAGGTAAAGATGCAGAGACTTCACAGTTCCTATCCAATGTTAATTTTTGGAAGCTCAGATGCCTTTGAAATTAATACAAATAATTGCCGTTTTAATGCACAAAACATATATACATGGTATATATGGATTGTGTCATTAAAAAGTATGTGTTTATTTGTATAAATTTCCCCCATGCTCTGGAAAAACAACGCTGTTAATTGAACTGATTAAAAACAGACAACACATTTATGACCATCCGCCCGACCATTGTCTATTCTTGTTCAGTTATTGGCAGGAAAAGTATTTAGCACTAAAAACATATGCCGAGTTTGGCAGAACAGAAGATTTTTGTGACTCGTGGCGAACAATCGTGAAATATAAAGAGGAACTCGACGAGCGTTCAAACACAAAGGATTCACACTTGCTACTGGTTTTTGACGATTTATCAGCCAGTGTTTCGTCGGCTATCGTTGATGTTGACGATAAAAGTGGAGAAGGTGTGAGCAAAAACACTCGTTCAACAATAGGTGCTAATCCCACACGATTACTTCGAGATCTCGCACAGGGAGCGGCCAGACACCATAACATTACGCTTGTAGCAACACTACAAAGTCTATTTGACACACAGGTATTATTTATTTTGAAAGTTTTTTCCTGCATGCATTCATTCAAGCTTCACACCACCACCATTGCAGAATCTGAAACAAACACGCAGTTCAAGTGTTTATTTTGTACTATTCAGTTTCCCATCGGACGCATTAACAACAAAATCGTTTGCTCAACGTTGGCAAGACCCTGCACTATTTATTGGTGCATATAAACAAGCGATTGCAGACAAGAACTTTGGACATTTGTTTGCAAATTCTGATCCCTCAATTCCCGATGAACTAAGACTATCAAATTCAGTTTTCCCCTGGGACAAAGATCGTGTTTTTTATCAGTGGGAAAAGTTATCTAGCGATATTGATCATCAAGGTATTGACAGTCGTAAAGTAGCAGCAACAACAGATAAGTCGTCATCAGGAGAAAAAGACACCTTGAGATTTGCGCCACTGTCACGACACGCACAACGATTGGGTCGAAAAGTTGTTGCTGTGCCAGCCGATTTGGCAATAGAGCGTGTATGTGATTCAGACGAATCATTTCGAAAAGAGCTTTGTGCAGCTGGAGGTCCACTAAAAGCAAAGTGGTCAAGCTTGAATCGCCGTCACACTAGTGGTAGTAGTAGTAATAAAAAACAGACGGCACAGAAGGAAAATCAACAGAATGACAGATGGACCTTCCAATCCCAACCGCCATATACAACAACAGCTTTCGGAGCTGCAAAGCAAGCCGCCGCAGGTATCTCAACAACATAAAGCACCGTCACAACAAGCAACAACTGGTGGTGGTGTTAAACGTCGAAAAAGTACAAGTCGACTTGTGCGCAATTGGCTAATTTTGGAAAGGCTGGCAAAAGTATCTTCAGTGAAGGAACGTCGCAACATTATAAACTCTGTTTCCGAGGACACGCTACGATGTCTACAGGATGTCATTGCAAACCTAATGTCTGGTGTGATATATGTGAATAAAAAACGTAAACGCGTGTTAAAGCGATACAAGCATAAGTTTATGTCTGTTTTGTCTGGTAACATGCAAGAGAATTCTCTTCGACGTGCCCTTTTATCATTGTGTAATGGTCAGGCACTTAACATTCTTTTAAGCTTTTTCATGTCGAATTATTCTCCCCCAAAATCTGGTGGTGGCATTAAAAAGTGATTTTCTTTTCAGTCTTCTACACTTATTGAATAAACACTATATACTTGTTGCTGTTGTTGTTTTTTTGCATTCATTTGCTACTGCTAATAATAACAATAATAAAGAGGATCATGGCTTGGCTCGAGTTTAAACAGAAAGGACATAGACATGGTGTTGCTGAAGACCCTATAAAGAAAGCACGAATTGTAGGAGCAAACGACTCTAATCTATATGCACAGACAGTGGACGATAATGAACGACTAGCTAATTTTTTACATGGTGCTGCACGTAAAGTACGAGGACAACATTTGAAAGAGCTGCGACGTGGCAACAATGTGGTTGATCCAAAAATCCCTGCAATACCTCCAGAAGCTGTTCTAGAAGAAGCACATAAACTACAACAGAATATAACACATAAAAGTAAAGGTGCACCTGTGCCATACTCTAAAAACGCAGTCCCATTACCATATTCGGCTTCTCTTATACGTGCAAGTTTTGCAACAGAGCATAGAGCAAAAGTGGATAAGGTTCTTAATGCATTGGAGCCTATTGCATCTGATGTTTTGGATCCATTGGGGCGTTTGAAAATACCCGGAGAAGAGCAACCTGGAGCTGACGTGTTTGATTATTTACATCATGGAATTGTTGGACCTGAACCTGGCACAAGTTCTGCCCCACCAGAAGGTTCAAGCTATTTCTACAATAAAGTTATGGATAGCTATGAGAAACAGCAACAGCAGCAAAAAGTACAGGGGCAGAAAAGTGGAGATGTAAGTGCTAAAATACAAACAGAGATTCAACAAACGCCACAGACTGGAGGAGTGACAACAAAACAAGAAACCGATCGAGTTGAATCTAGTGATGGTGAAGGCTATGATCGAAACTTGGAGGCAGAAAAGGCTGATTCAGATGTTGTTGAAGACGACAGTGTTATAATTGAAGACGATACTGATCAGGATGAGCAACAAGAGGATTTTAAAAGTGCTCCTACAGAATTTGGAACCCCATTAGAAGAGATTCCAAAAAGAGGTGGCGGTGGCGGTGGCGAATCAACCCGACAAAGTATAACACCAAAAGCGCCTAGAGAAATTCTCAAGCGTGGTCGTGGCCGACCTCGTGGTGCTGTCAGTTCTCGTGGCGGGGCCAGTAGTACACAGCCCGAAGTACCTAAGAGAGAGGTTGCGAAACGATCTGCTGCGATTGTAGCTAGTACAGCACTACGGGAACAAACAACCTCTGAAGACGAGGAGGACGAACCTCACCATCGTGTGCCTAGAGGTAGAAAGGTACCTCGACAACAGGTGCCTAAACACTATAGTGAAATAACAAAAAAATCACATTAATCTCTATCGTGATGATGCATAAACAATATACTCAAAATCTTGGTGGTTCTAAATGGTTACGTACACAATATAATCTACCTAGTGATGAATGGCGAAAACATGCTCTATTAAATGAACCGGCCTATTATTTAAAAGGACATCCATCCTGGAGACGTGGTTTTGAGCGATTACCTATTCTTGTACGTTCCTTTTCCTGTGAATTGTGATGATATTTAATAATTAACCATGTGTCTTTATCATTACTTAGGTAAGCGGCCCAGATCGGTTTTGGTCTGTTGATTTAATGGTGATGCCAGAACGTGATATGCATTCCAATGACAATTATCGTTATATTTTGGTATGTTGTGATGATTTTACAAATGAAGTTTGGATGGAGCCATTGAAACAAAAGACAGGTTTAGAGGTGACAAGTGCTTTCAAGCACATTATGAAACGTAATAATGGACGTGCCCCCATGCGTTTGCGTTCCGACTTTGATCGTTGTTTCATGTCTATACACTTTCAAAAGATGTTATATGGTGTGAGTTTTTTACGTCGTTCAACTGTAAGAACAACAACAACAACAATAGGTATTGCACCATACAGATAAAGTGCACATTTGCTCCAGCTGCTGAGGATGTAACACGCCTACCAAAACTGGACTCATTTATTCGAAACATTCGCAAACGCATCGAAATGTATTTTATGACTCTTGGGGAGCAGCAAAATCCAGAGGGTAAACACCGTCGATGGTTACACATTTTGCCGGCAATTGAAACACAAATGAATACAACACAAACACGTGCTTTGTTTGGAGCAGCTCCTGTTGACACATCAGAGCCACAAAGTGCAAATGCACATGCATTATTGGTTGCACGCCAATTGCGACATAGACGGAGGCGTGTACAGCCAAATACTGTATACAGTGCAACCAGTCGTGAGGCAGCGGACGCTGCACATGAAAAACTATCGTCGCTGACTGGCTGGGTCCGCCTTTCAAGGCCACCACCAGCGCATGGAAATCCTATAAAACTGGTTGCGCGTGAAAAATATACACGCGAGGTTTTCCCACTTGGCCGAAGATTTGTGCAGCCCGATAAACCAGATACTTATTTCGTCTTGGATCCACAGGATGAAAAACTAGCACCTTTAAAAGGACGATTCTATCGACAAGAATTGATTGCAGCTAATCAACCTGACAATACTAAACCGCCCGCTGCTACACTTGATAATCTTACTAGAGCAGGTGAATCCAGTAGGATCAGCAGTGATACGACAGCGACAACCAATATTGGAAACGGTGGAGGAAAAAATGACAGCAATGACAACACCGGTACTCCTAGTGGCCGTGCTGATAATAACAAGCGTGGTGCTAATAACGGCGGTGTCGGCTCTAGTTCTAATGTTAATGGTTCAAAAGTGGCTGATTACAACAATAGTGGATTTTCAACATTGCAATCAGTGGAGGAAATCAGCCAGAGACAGCAACGCTCACTCGAATCACAACAACAATCATCGAAACAACAACATAGAGCACCACTATTACCCGTACGAGTTTCCACCACCACAACCACCAATGTTGCCAAACCTCGCAATACCGATGCAACTACCAATGGAGTCGTCAATCTTGGGGAGACGTCGTCGACGTCACATGCAGCAGCAGCAGCAAAACAAAGTCGCCGCCGACAACACAAAGAGATGGGAGAGGCACCTTTACGAAAGAGTAAGCGACAGGAGGAAAGACGACAACGACAACAACAACAACAAGAGCGTGTGAGTTGTTTCTATTTCTATCATGCATTATGATGATGAGTCATTATTATTATGATTATGTTGCAGGATCATTCTCACACAACCAATACTACCATTGGTGGAAGGCAACCAAAAGACAGATCACAGTCAAAAACATATGAGCGCGCGCCCCCCCGTCGCGGTGCCTTCGGCGCCGCCCCCACCTCCCGTCATCAAAAAGACGGCGGCGCAAGACGGCGGCACAAGCGTGGTGTCGGTCCGTCCGCTCCCAGCGCCGAGGAAAACAGGGGGGGCGGGAGGCAGTCGCCACAACAGACGCAGCAACATGGTAATGGGCAACGCCGCATGATCGATCATGGCCGGAAAACCAGAAGGAAATCGGCAAACACTGGCCGCCGCCGACAAAGTGCGCGTCTTCAGGAAAAGAAACAGTGATTTTGTATTGTAATTGTAGTACTAGTATTTAAGACTGTGCCGTTTACGTTTTTCGTCAATCATTCTCTTATTGTGCTACTGGTAAAGTATAGTGTTAATAAACAACAAAATGCGACAAGTTGTATATCTAAGTTCGGACAGACAATGGAATGAGAAAACCAGCTCACATAACTTTTTCTCCAACAATTTTTCCTCACACAATGCAGCACCTGATGGTGCAATCACTAACGGTTTGTTGTTTTTTATTGTTGTTATTCCTATAAAAGGAGGGAGACCATGACGACGACAACATTGCATTATAGGCAACACTACAGCCATTTCGTCATCGCCACTATGCCCAATTGATGATGGAAGCATTGTTATTTTAGAAGAGACATTCTCGCGCTGTGCAGACCTACAGAACCGTGCGGACCACATTAGTTTGATGCATTTGGAGCTTTGGGGCTGCCCAGTATTTGAGGGAAAGGACACAATACCGGCGTTTATCGCGGTTGACTGTGGGGGTACATTGCACTGGTGTCAAATCGACATTACCAGTGCATTGACGTTTCCAGCCAATACGTTTGAAGATTGGGGCAAAATTGTTGAACGACAGCTAAACTCAATTCTGAGTGCCGACAATCCACAAGGAGGCGCCGGCAAAATTGGGGGTGGAAGGCTAAGGGAATTGGACGAGTCGACAGCTGCACTACTATCAAGATTGGAGCCTGGTTTTTTCCAGTGGCTTCAAGATGGGGCGAACAAAAAAGCAGCAGCCGACCAAGAGCTCCTCAAAGAACAGCAGAAAAGGTCAACGGCTGGGGGGGATGAAGGCAATACGAAAAAACCTGGGCGCAATGGAGCTCCACCACACCAAGGTCACACATCGCCCTCCGTTTTTACCAAAGACGAGTCAAAGTCTGGACGTTTCCAACCCCAACCTGTTGACCCACCCAACCCCAATGACCATATCGACAACGGCAACAACAATGAAAAAGAGGGGGGGCCCACAAAAAATGACAACGGCAGAGCAATCGAAAAAGAAACCAGCACTGACAGCGGGGGCGGGACGATTGAATCGTCGAATATGTCCACTGAGAAACGAAGCTCTAGGAAGCTCTTCGAAACTAGTCACTTCACGACATGGAAATATCCCCGAATAAGGAGCGGTCAACTGGTAGCCAAACCAAAACCACAAGTGTCCACCACGCAAAAAACGGCAGGGGCGACAGCACCAGTGACACAACACATACCATCAACGTCAAAAGGAGAAACAACCGCCTAGACGCAAAGGACGACGACAATGACGATGACGATGACGTTTTGTGGCGAGATGGCATGTCAGAATCTGAAGATGAGCACATGCAGGATATTGTTGTTGACAATGATGACGAGAACATGTTTGCCACAGTAGAAAGTGATAGTGATAGTGTGGAGGTTGTTTGTTTAATAGTGTATTTTTTGATTATTGTATCTTTTGCAATTACGAACCTACCCACAACACACACACAGCCACTGACAAAGGATGAAATTGCCGCTGTGAACAACCATACACAATTGCGATTGAAAAGACAAGCTGCTCAAAAGTCACCTCCACAATCGACAACAGCGACAAAAAAGGACGACCATGTTGTCGATGCCAACGACAGTGACAAAATAAACAAGGGTGTTTTCATGGTCAAAGAAATCCTTGTTGACAATGGATACAAAATGCCAAGTTTCTGGGCATCCAACATGGCCACATCGACGTTGGACTATTGGATAGCCAAAAAATTGAAGGAGACTCTGACAGTGTTTGATCACATGTCTTTAGACGATGTAACGACTTATGTGGCCTCAGTGCTACTTGACGATGACAATGCTCTGTTACATGGAGATTCTCTACGATCGAACACGTTGTCTTTTGAGGCAAATGCAGAAACACCCTCACATATTGGAATACGTCGCTTTGCGATTCGAAACCCTGATAACAATCTTGTCACAAGAATGTACATTAGTGAGCACTTGGCATGGGAACTAGGCTTTGTCAGTGTGTCACATATACGTGCAAATCAAATTGATTGGCAAGATGTCAACAATAGGCAACGCGGATATATGATCAGTAGAATGCGAACATATGCCACGGTTCCCCATCAGCTGGATTTACGTCGACAAGTACAAGTTCGATGTGATAGCGTGGACCCAACATGTACCGTATTTCAATCTGAGGAAAAGCCAATATTGGCTGTGTTTACATGGAAAGCGGCACTACACTCGCCCGACAGCGGTTCAGCTGCGTGGCAGTTTTCACGGCGCAATTATGTATATGAACCAACGTCGCCGCACTTTGTACCACTGAAACAGGTAATATATACTTGTGTAGCCACATGCACACATGTACACACATACTATATAAACAACACCACCACCACAGACACCGACAAGTGGATGCGAAAAAGGGCTGAAAATAGCTCTTTTCAACCATTGGGGCAAACCGATGCGTGCGAATGGAATTGTGTTTGCAAAATGTGCATTGACGAATTCAAATGCAGAAGGCGGAGTCGATGCCGATTGGATTTGATCTACGATTCATTCATCTCTTTATTACTTTATCGGTTGTTGTATGAATAAACAAAAACAAAACTTTTGCAGTGATTATTTGACTATTCTATTGTTGTGGGCGACTCAAAATGGCTAATCGGCAATCTCGTCGTTCAAAGCCACTATATCAGTCATCAGCGAATTTTCTATCTTCAGCTCGAAATCAAACAACCAGCTGCAACTCATATTTACAGTTTGCACCACGTGGTACACACTGGTATGATACTATGGCCAATGTGCCAGATGAAATATTTACACGACAATACTGGGCACAACAACTTGATCAAAATGCTGGTGTTTTGGAAGCCACAAACCGCGACAAATGGTCGTCTGCTATGTTATCGGAGCTGTCTTCACAAAAACTAATAACGCCAAATGTGCAAGATACGTCTGATGTGAACATGCAACAACAGCAGGAACAGTTTACGCACACAACAGGCGAACCTGCAGCGCCACAGGGAGAATTGCACTCACAAAAACCACCATTAGAAAGCAATATTGGCACTGTGCCAGTAGCAGCAAAGGGAGGAAAGAAAAAGAAATCACAAGAGAGTATACAGTTTGTTCAGCCACCAAGCAATGCTGCGAATGCAAAATCAAACAGTTCCACGGCTGGAATTTCTGTTTCTTCCGAGTGGCTATAGTGATTGTTGTGTCTTTGCTACTGTTGCATTAATTCAATAAAATCATTTTCTTGATACAGTCCAATGCGTACTTGTTTGTGTGTAGTACAATACACATGCATATGTTTCGATATATGCAATATTGTGTCGCTTTTACATATCGTGTCATTATACATATGGTTCATCAGCACTAGCTTACATCATGTCTTCCAATCATCCTGCACGTATATTGAGCCCAAGAAAGAAACTTTTGGACAGTGGATCGCACCTGCTACCATGTCCACCAGAATTCCGACCAGGTAAGATATGCATGTGTAATTGAAGCCATATATACAAAAGGCACACCCTATTTAGATGCATTACCCCCGACACAAGCATATGTGAGCCACTGTGATCGTGAACAACTGCTTCTAATAAGCGATGGCAATGAAACATCACCATGTAAGATTATTATTGTTTTTTGTTTTAATTTATGCATGATTACTATTGCTCAACACCATACAAAGACGTGTTCACAACTGTTGCGGCCAGTACGGGTCTATTGGACTTCTCATCGCTACATTTACATTTGGTGATGCGCGTTGTTACAATCGATGGGCATGAGATAAAAAAAGAATATCCCGTCGGAAACATCTTTAATGCTGCAGCTCCTGTGTCGCTTAAGGATCAAGTTGCATATGTGCCAAACCCACTAGAAAGCATTTGGGACGGAATAGAGATATTCCACAATTCATTGTTGCTGTGTCGAGAGTCAAATTACAGCAAAAAGGCATATATAAAGAAGGTACTACAAACAAGTGGCGTGTATAGACGAACACAACTAGCAGCCAGCGGCTGGGTGGAACTCAAGGACGAAGAAGCACCAGACATTCAAAGTGGTGCAACCGGATACTTTAAAAAAAGATCTGAACCGGTCTTTCTCACTCAAGAGTTCTATGGAAGATTGGCTCTGGACTTTGGCGAACAGTCCAAGCCTTGGCATTCGTCAATGCAATTGACAATTGTACTTAGACGAGTACCCGACAGTCTCATGTTTGAATCGTTTAGCCTACCAAAGGAATACGTTGGAAAGCTGAAAATCAAATTTGACAATATTGAGTTGTCTGTGCGTAAAATACACCCGGTATGTGATTTTCACACTATATGTGATTTAAACACACTACATGTGATTTTAACACACTACATGTGATTTTAACACACTACATGTGATTTTAACACCCTATACATAGGTGACATCACTATCTGTTGCATTGGCTGATCGTGTTAAGACACATGGAATTTACCACTCCTTCAGACAGTACAATGTGGGCCAGGTGTCTATTTCACAATTGTTTGAAGATTAAAACAGAAATAGAAAAAAAGACCATTGGCTACTCATTTTTCTATTTGTGTTTTATCACATACAACACTTGTGAAAATGACATACAGATATTTTTAACTGAAGGAGCTCGCGCTGCGCCTCCCATTGCCCTAGGAACCCAGGCTAGTTTTTTTAAAAAAAATTTTAAAAAAATTTTTTAAATTTTTTTTATTTTTTATTTTTTGTAGGTGGGGAAGCTACCTCGAGGATTAATAATTGCAATGACTAAAACCGATGCTGCTAATCCCCAGTCGACAGATGAACCTAGACATAACTACATACCAATGCACGTGTCTGACTTATCTGTCCAAATTGGCTCACGACTATGTCCAAACAGACCATTGCGATTCAATTGGAATATGGCAAACAGCTCAGACATTTTCAGAGAATGTTATTCTTTAATTGAAAACTGGACAGCCGTACAAAACGAGTTGACAATGATAAAGTTTACAACATGTCAATTCTTTGTATGTATAAGCTTGTGCAATGATAAGGTCACCAGGTATGTTATATGTAGCTAAACGAGTCTAAAAATGCCATTTTCAATGTAATTTTTCCATTTTCAGCAATACTTGGGAGGCTCTGAATACTGGTGATGCTTTTCTAAATTTGACATTTGGGGAGCCCATACCCCGGGGTGGTGTGATATTATATACATTATTAATAAACGACGCGTTCTTGAGAATCGGTATGTCATTTTCACTATGTGTCATTTTCACAGCATGTTATATTCACACTTGTATGTTATTTTCACAAACGTCTATTTCACTATTTCAGACCCTACCAACACCATTTACACTCAACAAGTCCATGCATAGTGATAAACTGTGATTGTGTTTCAATGTGATTTTTTAATTTGTATCAATAAAACAGCAGCAGCAACTAACAGATAACAATTTTTATTTTTTCTCCTCCCATTATCACAACAACAATAATAACAACACCTAGAGTAACAACACCTAAGTCAACAACTAGCTAATCTATTAACAACACCTAGAGTAACAACACCTAAGTCAACAACACCTAGAGTAACAACTAGCTAGTCTAATTTTTTTTGGTGTGAGCTCAATGTGCTTGTTTTTTACTATCTGTGCACATTATACTGAGCTCACTTTTACATTCACTCACTCACTCACTCAGCGAGAATAAAAATTATACAATGTTTTTTTGTATTTTTTTATTTTTGTGAAAAATAAATAAATGTGCCATTGTTTTTTTGGTATTTTTGTATTTTTGTGAAAAATAAATAAATGGTGCCATTGTTTTTTTGGTATTTTTGTATTTTTGTGAAAAATAAATAAAAGGTGCCAATGTTTTTTTGTATTTTTGTATTTTTGTGAAGAAATATATTTGATGAAATTGTTTTTTTATATTTTCTGTTTTTTATATATATTTTCTCTTTACATTCTTTGAAACATACCTCACTCAAAACACCATCTCATGAGGTATGCTGTTTTGTCAAGGCACATTGAAAGAATAAGTGTAGCGATAAGTTACATGTGCCACATGTTAAAAGTGAATTTGACTTTCATATTTACAAATAAAGCGGTTGACACACTTTTGTACAGATAACCCAAGGGGGACATTTTTTACAGATACACGTTTTTTACAGATACCTTGTCACATAGCTGTGCACAATTTTGGTATATAGCTGTACATCAAATAAGCTCATATTCTATGGTACACAAATAAGCTCATATTCTATGGTACAATTCACATGGTCCTGCACAGCTCCATGCAGGTCTCTGGGGATACAGTCAGGTGGCCCTCGCATTCGCAGTGTGCACAGCGCAGGAACAGGTGGTGTGTGGCCTCGGTGGTGTTGCAGAACCTTCAAGCAAAAACCATTGTTTTCAAAATAGACAAAAAGAAATTTCAGATCATGAATTTTGAATGTTTTTCATCAGATCCCACAGTTTTGAAAGTTTTTCATCGAACCCCACAAAAGTTTTTTGTCTCCAAACAATAAAAAGATTTCCATAAAGCCCCATCACAAAAGTACCTGCAATTTTTCCAAAATTCATAGCCATTTGTGGCCTTTGGTCTTTCCCCCCCCTCTACATATGTCCCACTGCTACTGCCCTGTTCGCACGGGGGGGGGTACATAGCCCTTTGTGTTTGGACTGCCCGAGTTGGCACCCCTGCGATAGGCAGGATTCAGGGGCACCTGTGGCACCTGAGTGGGGTTGACCGTCATGCAGAGCACGCGCGCAATCAACTTTTCCACCTTTCTCCACTTCAGCAGTTTGGCCATCACCATTTCGTCCACGTTTGGTGGCGGTGCCACTCTGCCATCTGCCTGCAGCTTTTCCATGAAGGCGTACTGCAACTCGGTCACGGACTTGTTCCGGGGGATCTACAAGAGGGGGTTATGAATTTGAGTAGTGATTAAACCCATCACCCATATTTATTGTATGTGCATATATAGATAACCAACATAGCCATCCACTTTGATGCGCATTTGTCCAGTCTTTGGATCGGGCACCCATTGGACCGTTGGCAATGTGTCCAAGGGTTTTGGGGGGTTGCCAAAACCCCTGCGCGCGCGTGCATATAGCGTTGTGTACATTAAGGCCGATGGCCCATGCCCCTCGCGCCCTAGGTAGTCCTTTGTCAAAAATGTGCCCGACATGTCAGCCCCATTCAAATCCACATTTTGCCTAAACACAACATGGATTTCGCTCATGGATTGTATTCTGTTTCTGCCCCTTGACATGATGCGCTGTAGTCTAACTGGGAAGCCACTGTTCAAGTGGGTGCACATTGCGGTGGAAACAACCTGGGGGTCGGTTGTGTGTCTCGTTTGAGTGCGCATGAGGTTGCCGTTTAGTTCAAACATTAGAATGTACTTTTGTGGCTCTGGATCCACACCCTCATACTCCCGGAACAGTGCATCGAACGGCAAAGCATTCCGTTCAATGTCAATGGCGCGCAGCATGCCGCCATAGGCTGTCAAAGCCAAGGCTGTGGCCAGCATTTGTCTGTCTGCTTCGAGCACACACTCGCGCACAACCTCCTTAGCCCTAGCAAGGTTCACATTTTCGATTATGTTTATGCGCTGGGCTATTTGTTGTTGAGCAGTGGGCTCTTGCCCTGGCTCTACCCTCAGCCTTTCCACCCCCTCTTGTGCTGTTTCAGGGATGGAGGAAACGGAAACCCCCAACTCAGCTCTGCCATGGGGTGGTGGAGTGATCAGCTCGTACATCGGTCTGCCCGTTGGATCCCTTGGCACATCTGGCACCCCTGACAGAGGCTCCAGAAGGGCTGCCATTCCTTGTGTAGGTCCAGTTGAGCAGCCGGCCCCAGGCTCAGTCACAGGTTCTGCCCTGGTGGTGGCAGCACAGCTACTGGACCTGCTGCTGCTGCTGGTCATCGTGGCATAGTTTCTCGTGGTGGTGGTGGTGGTTTCTGGCAAAGAGTGGGCAGATGGATCAACGGGCACATGTGGCTCTGGCAGGTGTGTCAACTGGCAACTTGGCAACATTGGTGGTGTCACTGGCAAAGTTGGTCGTGCCATTGGCAACCTTGGTGGTGATGGCATTGGGAACCTTGGTGGTCCCATTGACACGAATGGGTGTGGCACGAATACTGGAGTAGGTGGAATTGACTGTCCACCACCCAATGCCACAAGATGGGCAGCTTGAGCCATCGACATTGGAGGCATTGTTGCCATATATCCCTTCTCACAGCACCATCTTATAAAAGTGGACATACGGTCCTGGTATTCTTGATTGCTTTCCCTCACTGGTCGGCAGCTGGCACTGCGCCAACCATTTCCAACTTGCGCCGTGCCACCTGCAAAGTGAATAAAAAGAATTGACCATGACAGCTTCACATTGATTTTACATTTGACCGTTTCGTTTCTGACATGCATTGACAAAAATATTGTTTGTGATATCACACCCCCCCACTTCACCCCACTTCGCCCCACTTCAAATACAAACCCCATCATCAAATGCACCTGACGCAGTGGACTGGTCATAACTGGCAAATCGTCTGTGAGCTGGTTCAGACCCAGCAGCTGCCAGATTACATCTTCCTCTATTGACGTTATCACACTGTCTAGATCGCCCCCTGGACACTTGTTGGGAACTGGCACCGTTGTATCCATGTCCGGCATTTGCTTTGCCTCTTCCACCAGCATCTCCTCCAGCTTCTTTAGAGGAGGTAGCTGGAGGTGCTCTCGTGCTATCTGCCGCATGCGTGGACACATCTCCAACTGGACCGTCTCGTTCACCTGTAGCAGCTCCCTGATCTTCTCCATCTCCATTGGCAGGCTGTCCAGATCCAACTGTTGTTCTGCGCTTCTTGACGACGTGGCCACTGTCACCTGTTGGTCCTGACCTTTCGCTGGAGAGCACTGTGCTGACCCTGTCTGTTCCTTGTCCATCACCATGTTTGCTGCCTTTTTTTCCAACTGCCTTAGTTCCAGCTTTGAGTTGACATGCTTCAGCAGGCGTGTTTGTGGTGATGGGGAGCTGTTGCGACTGCTCTTGGTGCTGCTGGCTGTTGCTTTGCACTTCTTGCACATGCGCTTCTTTCTGGCCGTCTGCGACTGTGGCGAACTGTTGCTTTTGCTGCTTGAGCTGCTGTCGCTGGATGTCCAGCCCCATTTGCCACGCCACTGATGCTTCTTCATATGCTTTGCCACGGGCTGACCCCCCTTCTGCGGTGAGCTGAACAGCCTTTTCCTGACACATATCACTGCGTTGTCTGCATTTGTGACCCTTTTCAGTTGTCTCTGCTCCATTTTTGGGGCATTCAACAGGCCACTGGTGCTGGTGCTGGTGCTGCTGTATGCTTGGGTCAGTGCGTTCAACCCCCTCACTCTCCATGTTTGCATAACCGTCATTCCTGGTAGGCACTTTGGTGGTGGAGACCCCACAATCACCACCTCCAGTTCTGACCTCCTTTTCTTTGCTACCGGTCCATGTGGCGTCTGTGGTGCCCGCTGTGCCCGTCCTACCTGTGGTACCCGTGGTTTCTGTGGTGCCCGTGGTTTCTGTGGTGCACCCGGCGGCTGTGGTCTCTGTGGTCCCTCTGGTGCACCCGGTGCCTGTGGTGTCTGTGGTGCACCCGGTCCCTCTGGTACAGCCGGTGCCTGTGGTGCAGCCGGCGCCTGTGGTGCAGCCGGCGCCTGTGGTGCAGCCGGTGCCTGTGGTGGAGTCGGTGCCACTGGCACCACCGCCTTTGATGTGCTGGCTGGCCAGTCTGCCACTATTGGCCTTTGTTGGGGAGTGTCTGGCGGTAGTGGAATGGCCTCTACTGGGAGCTGCTTTTCCACCTCCATGGGTGCCTATAAGGGGGTGGGAGGTGTCAAAAGCACGACGACATGTGATATGTATGACCCACTTAAGATGTGAAAAGCACCATATGCAATATGTGTGATCCCATGGTATGTACACACAAACATAAAAACAACCCTCTTATCAACATACCTTTGTGTTTGAGTCCACCTCCATCTGTGCAGCTTGACCTTCTGTCTCCTGGGGCGTTGTGTCCATTGGGGTTTCTACCTGGGCCTGTGGGACTACAGCTGGGGTCACTGATGACGTCTGCACAGGGGGGGTGTGGGGGGTTTGAATCAAAGTACAAAAACATAGCACATTTCCATCTTCACAACCATTTTCACAACAAAACAAGAATGTCAACAAAAACATCAACAAACCAAGGTGCAGCCACTGTCCTTCTGTTTCTGGTGGCTGTCTGCTGTTGCTGTGTCCATCTGGGTGGCTGGGTTGCTGTCGACCGATGTGTCGTCGCTGCTGACCGGTGTGTTCCTCTGCAAAATGAAAAGCACAGTCACTAAAAATGTCTTAACAGATTCAACATTGAACATATGAAGAAAAAGTGATGGAAAAACAAACCTGCTCCACTACATCTGCCCTCCTTTCTTCTTCCAGCACTCTCTCTTGAACCCGCACTAGTCTTTCTCTTGTGAGATTTGGCCTTGATGTTGTCACCACAACCGTTGAACTGGTCTCCCTCAATCGTTGCTGTGTGGGGGGGAATGGGAATGGACAATGGAAAAAATGACTGTTTCGCACACATACACACAAATCACAATAAAAACATGAAAAAACCACAAACCTGGGGGGGTGGGGGCTGTCCATCTTGCCATCTCCTCAGCCGTTCCGGATCGGTGTCCTGTCTTTGTGTCCTTTTTGTTCTGACCATTGTGTCCTTGTCTGGTGATTGTGGCCTGCTGGAAGGAGGCGGTCTGCTGCCAGGAGGGCACCTGAATCTGAGTGGTCTGAGTTGCTGATTGTCCACGTGTCGATCCACTATCTCTGTAATTACTGTCACTGACGTGGTCACCACTTCTGTCTGACTGCCCAGATTTTGCTCCACATTCAACCTGGTGGCATTCGGTGGTGCTGTTCTGGCCAGCACAGCTGCAGATTCCGGACACAGGTGTCCCACCTGTAAGGACTGGCTGTTGGCTGTAGGTAGTGATATGGCCACCTTGGTTGTATCTGCATGAAAGGGGGGGGGGGGGGATAAGAGATAAAAAACATATTGGCATTCGCTGGCAGACCATAGCAAACCCACAAAAATGTGACATTCAACAGCAACATTAGCAAACATTCACAAAAATGACCAACCCTGGCTTCTGTCCACCAGTGCTACTTGACCGTGTCGTGGGCGGCAGAACATTGGGAACAGGTCTGAAATCCCTGACCCTTTCGATTGCTGGCGATGGCGGTACGCGTTGAACGTCAGCAACAAGCACCCTGTGTTTGTACAAGAATGTTTACACATTATTTGCCACATTTACTTCAATAATTCCTTTATGAAATAAAGCCCCGGGGGATCTTACACTTTGCATATTGTGATATGTGGTTTTTGCAGAGTAAAAATAACCCCCTGGGGTCTTATTTGTGAAGCCAAGCCCACCAACCTTGCTATGGGTATGTCAACCGTCGACACACGCCCCCGTCCACGTCCACGTCCGCGACCACACAGGGCAGCAGACCCGTCCACCTGCTTCACTTGCTCCAGCTCGGTCTGTACCAGGAGCTCTGGCCTTCTTGGTGGCTGCTCGTCAGCACAGGGGGGGGTGTAGATCCCAGCTTCGACCACCGGCTTGACAGCTGTCGGGCCTGTGCAAAAAGTGGGGGTAATGAATTTGTATCATGCAAAAATCAAGCATTCACACAATGTAAGCAAAAACACTACAAGGTGCCACATTCCAACACACCTGGCCTCCAGAAAGTGGACAGTGGTCCACCTGCAGATGCTTTAAAAGTGTGATTAGCTGCAACAACAGCAGCATACGTTCGCGCCGGTGCTTGCTGGGTGTTGGGGGTGCTGCTGACAGCTTTGGTGCTGGTGGATCCAGTAGAATCGATGATGTCAAGTGTCTGCAATGTTTTGTGCAATTGTGCATTGTTGTACACCACGCATTCACAAATAAAACCCCAGGGGGTTATTTTTACTCTGCAAAAACCACATATCACAACATGTAAAGTGTAAGATCCCCAGGGGCTTTATTTAATCATACCATGAGGCAATTATTCAAGAGTGGGGATTTTTTAAATCAAAAAACACATTCAAGAGAAAAGGGGGCATTTTCACACACAACTACACAAGATCTAAAAACAAAAACTAGCCTTGCTTTTGTCTTTCTGAACTTCACTTTTCTTGCTGCCACTCTGCTCCACCTTTGAAGTGCCAAACTGCAAGTGTAGCTCCTTGAAAGCTTTGCCGAAAACTTGTAGAAGCTCTTGGGACGTTTCACAGCCTTTGAGGGTTATAAGCTCAAACAAGAGCTTCTGCCTGCTGCCTGTGTTGTCATCCAGATTGTACAGATGTGTTCCAGTGGAGAACCTGAGGGGTAAACATTGATATGTTGTTATGGCATACTCTGCTGTTAACATACTACACTTTTTCTGAAGGTAACACTCCATCATGGCACCATAATCACTGTTAACAATGAACATATGACCCAGTAAACCAATTCAGTGTTGTAATGAAATGAAATACAGTGGGAAGTCGATTCACAAGTTTTCATTGGCAACCTGCCAGCCGAAGACATAAATCATATCTATTTGTAGAGTATCGCAGCTGTTGAGCTGTTGTTAATTTTTAATTTTAATCACCCTCATCTAATAAAATAAAACTAAACCTCTCATGGGATATGTTTCGAAAAAGATGATTAACGCTTAATTTACCGTATTTTCCATGTATTACCCCCGGGGATTTCTTTTCAGAGTGAAAACATTGAGAGAAAAATGTGAAAAATGCAACAATAACCACCATTTATACCTTTTTACAGTCTTATATAAGGAAATACCGATTTTGAAGAATATTCTGAGGAAAAAGGATATCGCTTTAATTTAGTTCAATTACCACAAGCAAAACCAGCTTTTCTATTTTCTTGTATTTATAATGTCCACATCATCGCAAAATCAATGAAAAACCCCCATCGTTTAAATCCAATAAAAAAAACCCCTATCATTTTGCAACATTTTATATGAAAATAAATACAGAAAATGCCTCAGGTAATAACACTTCCAGATAGAAAGAATGCGAATGTGATGTATCTAAAAAAACGTACATATTTATGCACATACTTTCCTCGTTGAACGAATGTAATGTATCTAGAATCGTACATATGTACATGTTGTGTAATTGTGAGTATCCAAAACAATTTCTGTGTTCTGTGTGACCAAAAGAAAAAACAAATCATAAATACCGGTTTTGTTATGTCTTAAGGACTGCAATTTTGGCAACTAAAAATATTTAATTAATAACTAACAAAGATCGAAAAAATATAAAAACGAGCATGCGCCAGCCAATTGTTTTCGCTATTTTGTATTTTTTCGGTATGTTTTTTAATTTGGCATCATTCCAACAAAAAAACGAAACAGTTCAAAAATATAGGCTACACTTTGGGCGCTTATGAAAGTATTTGTTCGTTCTGCACTTGTCCCATCAATTCGACGGGCACAATTGTGTGCTCACTCCAAGACTTAAAAAAGGCAAATTTTCGATCGGTCCGTTTTTAAAATTTTTATTAAACCTTTTTTAAATTTAAAAAACTATTTCAAAACATTTAAACTAAATTTTAGGATAGGATAAAGAGCGAATGGAGCGTTGGAAAGAAACTACAACTTCCTGCTGAACTTTGCAGTCTAGAAGTGCAACTGCAGCCGCGGTACGTTCTTATATATCGTTTTTGATGGGAGGAGTCGGAGGTTTCACGGTCGTTTTGACATTCTTGAGGGCCGAACGGATAGCAAATCACCACCTTGTGTGGATTGGATACATGGCAAATCGCTCCCTCCTGGGGATTGGATGGATAGCAAACCGCTCCCTCGTGGGGGTCGGATAGATAGCAAACCACCCACTCATGGGGGTTGGATAGATAGCAAATCGCTCCTTTATGGGGGTTGGATAGATGGCAAACCACTCCCTCATGGGGGTTGGATAGATAGCAAACTGTTGATTTGTGGGGATCTAGCACATAGCAAATCGTTCATTCGTGGGGATTGTATGGCATATATCCTCAAATAAGATCCCAGGGGCACTATTTTTTCGGACTTATTCAAAGTAGAGAGTTGTTTTTTCGTAGTAGTTTTGAGGGGGGGTTATTCAAAGGAGAAATTATTCAAGGGGGTCTTATTCAAGAATATACAATAGATAATTGAAAACGTTTGCGGGTGGGTATATCTGACGATGGGGAGCGGCATATCAACTCGCAAATTTTCTCATTATGCTGGGTATGTATAAAGTAGAAACCACGATTTTTGGTCTGAAAGCTTTTGGGGGGTAACACCTACATCTATCCACACTTTCTTAAACGGTCATGTTTCCTCGAAATATACCCCTTTTATTTTCAGACTTGGTCCAAACACACAGATAGAATGCAAAAATGAGAAAACCACTTCGGTCCCAACCCACACGCCGTTCAATTTGGAAAAATGGCCAGCATCCACACTTGGCAATACAGTCACAGCAACAGCAACAGCCACACCCACTGCCACTGCCACTGCCACTGCAGAAAGCACACTGCCAACCAAGTTTGACATGGACTACTATGTCACAATGCCTGGGGACGCTGTGACAATGTCCAAGGCGGTTGGTTATTTTCCAATGTTAATTTTATTTTGGGTTTTCACTAGAAAGTGGAAGTTTTCATTGTTAATTTTATTTTGGGTTTTCACTAGAAAGTGGAAGTTTTTATTAAGTGTTTTCATCAAATATAGGTATGCAAGTGTGAAGGCATGGATGAAATGCAGCAGAAAATTGAAAACAAAATTGTCAAATCTGAACAACAAATACTGAACAAAATATCCATGCAAAAAAAGGCAACAATTGCCCAACTTGAGGTGGAGGCAAACAGTCTGACGGCAAATCTGAAAAATGGCCAATGTGACATTGTCATGCAAACAACCACAAAAATAAATGAGCAAAGTACCCTCATTTCTGACAAACTGGCACACTTTGAAAGCAATTGCAAACAACTTTCCACAAAGATGGATGTACAAAGTGGGCACATTTCTGACAAACTGGCACACTTTGAAAACAGTTGCAAACAACTTTCCACAAAGATAGATGTACAAAGTGGAAACATTTCTGACAAACTGGCACACTTTGAAAGCAGTTGCAAACAACTTTCCACAAAGATGGATGTGCAAACTGGGCACATTTCTGACAAACTGGCACACTTTGAAAGCAGTTGCAAACAACTTTCCACAAAGATGGATGTACAAAGTGGGCACATTTCTGACAAACTGGCACACTTTGAAAGCAGTTGCAAACAACTTTCCACAAAGATGGATGTACAAAGTGGGCACATTTCTGACAAACTGGCACACTTTGAAAGCAGTTGCAAACAACTTTCCACAAAGATGGATGTGCAAAGTGGGCACATTTCTGAAAAGCTGGCAAACTTTGAAAACAGTTTCATGGCAAAATTGAATGAATTCAGCACTGTAACTTTGGCAAAAAATATGCATGAAAACGAATTGCCCATGACAACACTGGTGGGTACATAAAACTTTTGATTATTGATTAAAATGTTCTTTGAAATACTAAATAGTAACCCCCACATAGAAACCACAACCATCAACACCTGACAATGGCATCATTGAAAAGATTCTTGAGATGGAATCTAATCTTGAAAAGAACATGGAAAAGTACACATCACAGTTAATACAAAAAACCACCTTGAACTGTCAGCAAAAAAAAGTTGCAACATTGGTATGTATCTACACTATATTTAATAAATATATATATATATATATATATATATAAGCCTTATTTTTAGGAAAGCACCACATGCCTTCAAAGGGTGGAAACCAGCATGGAGACATTTTTGAGGAAAATTGCAGGAACCTTTGAAAAGCAGATTAATCCAATAACATCACACTTGAGCCAGAACAATAGAGACAGCCAAAACAGCATGGTAAAACTTTATTTATAATATATTTGTAGACATCATGTAACCTTTAAACATCTACAGATTTCCATGGGTCAAAACATAAAGTATATCAACAATACAGTGCAGTGCATGTTCACATCATTGTGTGGTAAACTTTCTGAAATAAACAGTACCATTTCTAATTTGGAGGTATGCCTATTGAAAACATTTTTTACCATTTCTTCATCAATAAAGCAGTTTTCAAAGTGCAGCTGGAATGTGCATCTGAAACACATTGGGAAACCAGACTAAATCAAATCAATGACAAACTGGCTAACATTGTGGCAACATTGAACAATATGACACTCATAATGGCAACTTTAGAGTCCAGCACAGCCAGCACAACATCCATGCCTTCCACAATCAAAATAGATAAAAATGACAATGTGCAATACCAATCTGATATGGGTATAGATCAAAGTGCCACAAAAACAGATCACACATGGCACTCTTATGAAAAAACCTTTGAAGATCAACTTGAGGCCAAAATTAGGGACATTTTCTTGGAAAGCATGGCCACTTTTGAGAAACCATTGAAGACATATTTGGATACGAAATTTGAGGAAAATTTTCATGTAAACTTTATTTCAAAAATTATTATAATCTTTACATGACATAAAAAAGTTAAAAAATTCAAAAATACAGACACAAATGGTCATGCTCAGCTTCATTCTACTATTTGGCTGCCTCACACTAGTGCTGGCCATTGGCATGTTCTTTGGTTACAGAATTTATGTGAAAGACAATACAAATGTGGAAAACGATCCAGAAAGGGCACAATTGTGAGCATTTTGATTCTATCATGCAAAGGGGACATAAGTTGTTTTGCAGATAAAAAACTCTATAGTCACATGAAAAAAGTGATTTTGAATGAAAAAAATAGTGTGATTTCTCAAAAATCGCGGTAAACCTATACATTATCATTTTGGGGTGAGTGGGGGTGAGTGGGGGTGAGGTGAGCGGGAATTAGTCAATGTGGTGTTTAATGTTCGAGGTAATTCAATGAAACCTGATATATAACATTATAAAAAAACAGGCACGTCACGAACACCACAACGACGACCACTGAAAGAACAAATGATGCTTTCGACAGCACCTTTCAGATACCAACAGCAAGCATAACCGTTGGTTGACTTTAGATGTTATATGGTACAGTTTTGTAGAGAATCTATTCAACGAAGGTAGGGATCTCGCAAAGGGGAGGGGGGGATGTGGGGCCCCCTCCCAAACCGCCCCACAATCCATCTATATCGGTGACCGTTCAGCTATCTATCTATCAATATCGGAGTCACAGCATTGGACAAATACCCTCTAAACCCCCCCGAAAGCGCCCCCACTATCTATCTATCCCGGTGGCCGTTCAGATATCCATCTATACCGGAAGCTGTTCAGCTATCTATCTATCTATACCGGAGTCAAAACATTGGATAAGTACCCTCTAAACCCCCCCGAAAGCGCCCCCACTATCTATCTATCCCGGTGGCCGTTCAGATATCCATCTATACCGGAAGCTGTTCAGCTATCTATCTATCTATACCGGAGTCAAAACATTGGATAAGTACCCTCTAAACCCCCCCGAAAGCGCCCCACTATCTATCTATACTGGAGTCAAAACTTTGGACAATACCCCCTAAACCCCCCGAAAGCACCCATTATCTATCTATCTATCCCGGAAGTAACTCAGTATCTATCCAACCGCTCGGAGGGTCAAAATTCAAGATACCCATATAATTACGATACGATCCTTTCAACCTTTCTAATGCTAACAAACACACTCAGGAATCACCATCCTACAAGGCGGCACAAAAGCAAAAAGACGAAATGCGGGCCGCAGTGGTAACGAATATGAATCGCATTTATCTGGAGGCAATGAACGAAGAAATGAATGAGCAAAGCACCAGCGGTCTGTGAGAAATATCCTATAATATATGTCTATAAGTTTTCATAACAAGCGCTAGAATATTATTCATTTCAAAGCCATTTTTGACAATTTTCACTTTTTTCGTCATTTTGACAGTTGTCACTTTATTTGACAAATCAGCAACACGTATAAAAAATTTGACAATCAAACAAAGCAATGAAAACATTAAACAGCCATTGCAAATATACTAGCACTTGTTGTCAATCGCCTTGTTTTCTCACTTCAGAAATGTCTGAAATCTCGCCACGCCAGCCACCCAAAGTGACTCTGTGCCGCTTACCAGCTACAGCCCGCGATTAAATACCCCCAGATCAGACTGTTTACCCATTTTTTATGTTTTTCGGAGGGGGAGAAAGGGGGGGGGGGGCGGGGGGGTTTAAAAACCGGTTCTTAATTCAAAAACAAAAAATCCAAAGTTGACGACCAAATACAGTATATTTCACAGAATCACATTAAGCCCCTGACTAGAGTTTTTCGAAAACGTTTAAAGCTCGAAAATAAACGTAAGCATTTTTTGTACTTTTACGTTTTTTACAAGTGTGGAAAAAGTATTTTATTTTGCCAAAAATGTAAACGTATTAACATTCTATTTTTTAACCTTCTTTTAGATATATATCTGATAGCGTTATTTTTTTTACTTATACTTTTTATAATCCACTGTTTTAAGGCTACTATTGTCCATTCACTTTACCCCTTGCATACACGGTTGCTACTGGAGACATACCAACATTAAAGCATGTAATTTTCATAAAAACATGGAACAACATCACATTTTTTAACCTAAGGTCTTAATATCTTCATGACAACAAACCTTTCACCCTTTTATGCAAAAAACGTGTCCTTTATCACTATTGGCATGTCTCCAAAAAACGAGCGTGATGGCACAGTATCATATCCGCTGAATATAAACTTTCATTGTTGCCTAAGTCCCCAAAAACCGTTTTATCAATGATTGCCAGTGTTTATTTATCTATTTATTCATTTTTGTATACATTTAAAACATAATTTTTAGTATTTATAAATATGTAAACATAAAACGTTTTCACCGGATGTGTTAAAAGTGGTTGAAAACGTAAGCGACACATCTCTATCTCTACATTATCAGCGAAACGTAAAAAGCCGAATCCAGATTTCCAGCACATATCGTTTTTCTTCAAAATGCCCCCATGGGTTATTATTTTTCAACGTTGATGTTTGAATTATCGTAAACTCCCTCACCATCTGTTCTACAGTAGCATTTATACATTTTTATTTGATTGTAATCACTTTTTACATTATAGTACTTAGCAATCTTCTTCGCACATCGATAACATTCAAACAATTTTGGATTATTTAGTTTCATTTTGGTGATATGTATTTACATCATCACCAGTATAGTCAGCCCCACTTCAAACATCAACGTTGAAAAATAATATCCCATGGGGGCATTTTGAAGAAAAACGATACATCCTACACTTAGTTACAATAATGCTGTATACATATGGGTGTGGAAATTACAATGTAACAAAACCTAATGGCGACAAGGCCATATCCTAATTTTAATCTGTTTAACCGACAAAGTTATTTTTGCGAGGGGAGGGTAAGTTGGCGTCAACCTTGCGCACATGTCACATTATTAAATAGTGTCATTTGTCCAAAACAGAGCGTTCCATTCCGGTTTTACACAAGGTCATACAAACTTATCCGTTTAAAAGATAGTCCATCTTAATTTGCCCATTATTTTTGTAGCCATTTTTACAAAATATCATGACAATCAAACTTTTCATAATTATGAACACACATGTCAGAACTCTGTTTTTGGACACATCATATCTCTACAAAGCCTTACAATATAGTTCTTCCCATGAAACAGGGCAAAGTGAAAATGCGTCCTGATTGGGCTGTACACATACAGCTCACTAAAACAAATCTAATTGCAATCTGTGCAGCGGCAGCTCGGCGCCGCCGCCGCGCCGCCGCACCACGCAGCGATTATTTCCATGACAAACAAATGCGGCGGCGCGGGCAGGTAGGCGCCGCGAACATTTTTTGCACCTCCCCCTCCCTAATATAATCCGATCGAAAGCGAACGTTGCAAAACGCCACCCCTCCCCCCCTCCGGCAAAAAAGTCCGCCATATTGCATTTTTCACAAAAACGAACAGAAGATTGCCGGTAAATCGACATGATCCATTCAGACGCATTTTCACTCCTAGGAATATTTTCTATATGCAACCAGGGTGTTCCATCTCAAAATGACATCACTGAAAATGGACATAAACAAAAAATCCAAATCTCAACTATACAAAGATGGGGATTCACAAGCTCTCTCTTTCCATCAACTACCTCTCAAAACAGCTGTATATAGCCTGGTCACAGTCCCAGAGCCTGTAAAATGTAGAATAATATGTAAAATACATGTAAAATGCCATGTAAAGTGGCATTTTTCAAGATGTTTACTGATAATACATGGAAAACTTCATGAAAAACTGACACTTTACATGACATTTTACATGTATTTTACACATTATTCTACATTTTACAGGCTCTGGGACAGCCCCCAGGCCACAATCCAATCAACCATCCTGCCCGACACGGGCAAAATTCAACTGGAGCACAATGGTATGGCTGTCCAGATAGAGGTTTGTTCCTTCTTCATCACATCGGTCGTCCTTCTGGAGTCATCTGCAGTATGTGGGGGGATTTTTTCAGATTTTCAAAACGGTGGTTGCAGAGGATGTGCAACAGCCACAAGTGAATATTTATGTTCCAAAAAGATTCATGGAACACCTGGGAATAACACTTACTACATCCCAAATTCACACACTAATTTCCACCTGTGTGAAAAAACTATTGCACGATCAAGATAGTAAGTTTGTATTGTTCACCACCCCACATGTTACACTTTTTCATTTTCTTTCGCATTCCCTACTCAAGCAGATTTATATTTGCTGGGACGCCGTCGTCCCAGTCCCCTTAGAGATGGCAAAACCATGCCCAAATTTAGAATAAAAATACCAGAAAGCATGGATTTTGCATTCACACATCCAATGTATAGGGACGACCCTGCAAAATCAAGAGAAACAGTCATTGATTTTGCTCAAAGGTGTCGACACTATATTGATGCAGAATATCTTACAAGTTTGTTATTTTTTAACATCACCAAGGTAACACCCGACAAAATAAAAACAGTATACATGTTGCATGCGCAGGAGACATGCCCGACAACATTGTCGGCTGGTCTTGCAAAGTTTTGAAAAAATTAGACCGCAATGAATTGGCAGAAAATTCAGAAAATAGGCGGTCCATGGACAATTTCATGAATTTCACACTCAAAAATCAGTGTGTGATTACAGAAAACGGTGAAATTATCCACACGTCAGTTGATAATTACACCTATTTATGAAAAAATTTCATTATAAAAACTCATTTTCACCCCCCCATTTTCCAGGTGCAAGTATTGTGAGGGCACCAAGAAAAATCGACCCATGCTACATGTCCCATATCTAATTTGCACAGGGTGCTTTTCGCATGAGCCCCTGAAAATACCGAGGGAATTACTTCCCTTTGTACAATTTAATTGGCACCATGTCGACAAACTTGTAGAAAAAGATGACATGGCCAAAAAAAGAAAAATTACCACCCCTCTTGTCGAACACCATAGGCATGACAAAATTCAAAAAAGGTCGGGGCTCATGCATAACGTACTACCTTTATAAAATACCGTATTTCAAAATTCAAATACGCTCCGCCCACCCCACGCAGAATGCATGAGGCCGCATTCAAGTGCACACTGCAGAAATTTGCAGTTTCAAAATACACTCAGACAAAGTCCAAACATTTGAAGAGTGTGTCTAGTGATTTTCAGAGAAAATCTGTGAAAAAAAGCATGTAATACCATCGCCTAGCCTGTATTTGTTTTCGCTTATCAATATTTCAATAAAAAATGCCTCTTCAATCACTTTATCATTCCATAAAAACAGCCACAAAATCACCTATAAGGACTATTTAACCTATTGGGGAAAAGGGTGTGCACTACACTCGTTCCAATAGTCCCCCCACACACACACAAAAAATTCCATATTAAAAATCTGACGCAAAATTAGGTTACGGTAGCGACGCAAAAAAATCTGACGCAAAATTAGGTTACGGTAGCGACGCAAAACCCAATCTTCCCCAACACTACCATAAGATTTGGATACGGCGCAAAAAAATACGACGCAATACTATACGACGACGCAATTCTCGCGTCGCTACCGTAACCCACTTTTGCGTCAACAACTATGACGTCATAATATGGGACATAAGTTTCCAAAAATGGGACATAACTCTCACAAAACGGACACTTTCCGGACATTTTCCTACCATAAACCAACATTTTCTTTACTAGGAACGAGTGTAGCGCACACCCTTTTCCCCAATAGGTTAAAATGTCCTTATATTCTGCTCCTCTGAATAGAAACCCAGTTCTCGACACTCACCTACGAGATAAATTGTATTTTAATTACGTCATTGGTAATTACAGTTACTTTACGCTTGGTTTGACCCATATTTTACCCGCTTTATTTAATTAGATGATTTTCCCGCATTTAATTAATTTACTTGTGCCTTGTACGTTATGTTTACAGTTTTCCAGTGATCATTGATTACGCCTTATTAATTCGCTTATTATGGTTAATTGTTTTGTCTTTGATTTAGTATTCAGTTCGATTATGGTAGATTTTGGTGATTATAAAACGCGCTGATTTTACATTTTTTCACCCACTAGAGGCTATACGACTCACTTGAGCTATTGTGAAATTGACTCTGACTACATCGCTAAATAAAGTTCCCGTGAAACCAACTTGGTCCCCCTGAAGCATACTAACTGCTTGAATTTTAATTTGAATTTTATTAATTTCGGCTTTTCATTAATTACGGCTTTTTAACAATTAATTGAAGTAAACCGCCGGCAGCAGTTATGAAAGGGATTGGTAAGTTGCCGTGTCCGTCCTCAGGAACTGTCAGGACCCCAAGGGGTACTGGCGCCGTTCCTGATTTGCGTGTAAACATCCCCGTACCATAAAACCAATTATTTATTTAATTAAGCACGCAAGTGGAAGCGCAAAGGGACCGGAATTTGCAATTCTCTGCCGCGGCAAAATTCGACGAGTGGCGTATTTTTGTGGTAAAAACGGAAAATAGTAAAATTAGTAAAAACGTAAAATATCTGACAAGTAGACAATAGTGGCTATGGACATTGTAATGAATTAAATATTTTATCTTTCATTTGTAATCATTGTAATTGCTTCATAAAAGTGATTGCCACATCATTCTGATCATTTTAAGTGCTCAACCATCAAAATCGGTTGAAAATTCATGGAAATATGCACTTCCAAAGGTGAGACCACTGAGAAACTGCCCGATATTTACTTCAGAAATTCCAGCCCGGTGCGGTGCCTTTTGGTGCTAGCACCGGCAACCCGCTGGTGCCCTTCGGTGCCGGTGCCATTTTTTCCAAAAGGCACCGGTGCCGGTGCGGTGCGGTGCCATTTTCTGGCCGGTGCCCCAGGGTGCCAGGTGCCCTTTTCATGCGTTGGCAAAGGTGCCGGTGCGGTGCGGTGCCATTTTTCCCGGTGCCTTTAACATCACTAGTGACGGGCAATTTACGTCACATTTTACTGATGAACTAAATATTTACATTACACATGTATTTTATGTAAGATTTTCTGATATTTACAAAAAAATATAAACCTCCCGAGAATTTTTCAATGCTATGCACGGTTCCGATGTTTTCACACACTGTTATAGTATTCAGAAAAAGTCTATTCTAACATAAAATAAACTTGCTCAGTTGAATGTTGATTGTGTCTATCAGTTTAGCTGGGAATCAGCTACCGTGTTTATTTCCTTGAATAATCCCCCTGGGGAAATATTGTACCGTCAGACTTTATTGAGGGGGGACTTTTCGAGGGGGGGGGAGAATTGAATACGGGCGATTATATTTTTGTCAAAATTTCCAAGCATGTTTCTATCAACTCATTTCACGAAATATGCTTTATTACCTAACACAGTAACGTGCCATTTTTTGCCAAAATAGGACACATTAAATTGATAAATCTCAATTTTTCAAGGGGGGTCTCCTCACTCGTCTTAAAGGGGGATTATTAGAGGGGGTTATTCAACGAGGAACTATTCAAGCAAATACAGAAATACTGTACCTATATAAATGGCGATGATTCATGTCCGATTTTTTTGATGTTCGATTTTTCACTGTGCCCAAGTTTGATTGCTGAATTGGCCATAAACTTGCAGACTGATTCATACAAACAATCGGATACACCTGCCAATCTTATGACTAATCATAGAAAAATAACACAAATTACCGTATTTCTTCTTATTGAAAAGCACCGTTCTATTTTTTTCGTCAACTTTTTTACCTGCCGTTCTATTAGAGGTGCCGTTCTATTGGAGGCTGCCGTTCTATTTTTTCACCAATTTTTTTCAGACGTTTTTCATTTGAACATAGTGTTTTCAATGAAAAATGAACAATAGTTTATTATGAGAGCATCAATTCAAACAAAACAAATGTGAAAATAACCTTAAATCATAGTTCTGAACACCTTGGTTGTTCTCACCACCAATTTTTCTAATATATGTGTGTTCTGGCACCCTTCCAATGTAATTTAAATATACCGGCCGTTCTATTGGAGGCTGCCGTTCTATTAACTTCATGAATACAAGTGCCAAAACATGCGGTTCTATTGGAGGTGCCGTTCTATTGGAGGTATGCCGTTCTATTAGAAGAAATCCGGTATAATTTTTTTTAATTTTTGTACCTGGAAATGTGATTTTTACTTTTTATGCTGTCCTAATGTGCCTGCGCACACTAGTTTTCACACGAAATTTCGACAACTCACAAATCAGCTTAGAACGCATTTGAGTTTTCCACAATGAGGTGGCCGTCAACTACAGTTGATGGAGATTAAAAATGACACATTGTGGAAAACTCAAACACGTTCAAAGCTCATTTATGAGTTTTTGAAATTTCGTGTGAAAACTAGTGTGCGCAGGGCAGAGTTGTTCAAATACTGGTATTTTTGGAAAATGTAAACGTAAACGTAAATACGTTTTCAAATTTTGGAGTATAAATACTAAAACGTAAGGTATTTTTAAAATATACTCCGGTTACTTTACACCTTGCACGCGTGGTTCCCGCTGGATGTGTGCCAAAGATGGTTAACGCGTGCGAGTTTCATAAAGAGATAATAAAATTGATTGTTATAATGTTATTCATTAACATATTCACATCGCTGAATTTTTAAAATCTTTTTACGGAAATCGCATGATTTAATAATCATTGGCACGCTTCCAACACGAGACATAAATCAGTGCGAGGGCAGAGTATCATGTACGCCGAGTATACCTGGGAATACGTGAGATAAAACGTAAACGTAAAATTTTTTATCAAGTGCTACCACTATCAGTTTATATAAAAACAACATTTTTACAACATTATCTATTAACGTTCCTATTATCTTCATTGACATTGATATTACCTATTTTAAACAGAATGATGGGATCGGCATATTGAGTTTGATCGGAACCTGTTGACATTTGGCGTTGTTGTCAACTAGTGGGTGTAGTTAAGTGTGAACTAGTGTGTCAATTCCTTAAGTGGGGAACTAAAAAAAACTACGATTTATAAGTGAGAGGTAATGGCAAGTTGAATGGCGAGTGATAAGTAAAAAAAAAGTAAATTTATAAGTGGCAAGTGGCAAGGTCACAAGAAAACACTAAAAACGTTTTCTCTTTTTACCTGCATTTCACTTCTCACTAATAAATTGACGTCTCTCTCAACTTTGACTTCTCACTGATAAATCGTTCTAGTTCTCCACTTGCGGAATTGGCAACCTCTTAATATTTAAGCATGTTGAACTGACCATATAACACTACATTTGTCAAATAATAAGGTTCCATTCACATAGTTTTTACGTTTTCGCTGGTACCCGGGTAATTGTGCCAGTAAAACGTAACAAAACGTAACGGTATTTTTGGAAAGCGTAAACGTAAACGTAAGTATAAATACCCGAATAACCAGGTATTTCGGGTAAACGTAAATACGTTTTCGCAACTCAGGCGCAGGGCCATTGACGCCACTCTTGTGAAAAAACTACTTTGTATGCACAGTAAATTTACATAAAATGTGTTCCGTCAACAAAATGTAAACAAGATAAAGCATTGTGAAATCGATATGCAAATCCATTTGGAAGAAAAACTATGGTGTTTACATGTTCTGAATTTCATGCACAAAAATCTGTACAGCGCCATTGAACATTTACTTTACATTTCCAGTTGATTTCACAATTAAATTTTTTTTTTTCTTGATTTTTTTTTTCAATTTCAAAGACATTTTAGGTAACATTTGCCTAAAATGGACATATCAAGGATATGCAACATTATCGCTCTATTGTTATCACTCATAATTTTTAACATCAGAGGCTACCTTGCAAATGACATTTTGAGAAGTATCACTCAATCAGCAATCGCTCAAGTGGTGAGTTAAAAAATTTTTTCAAAAAATCATACATTCAAATTAAAATTTGTAAAAAAAATTTTAAAAAACTTTTCCAGTGTCCCTGTTTGCAAAATGCAGATGGCACATGGGAATGCATCCAATATGACCCCAGTTTGGCTGCAGCCACTGAAGAAGAAGCCATTTTGAACTTTCAAAATTTGGCTGACAGTTCCGCTGAGAAACCTAAACTGTCAAAGGATGAACGAGTGAGTTTTGACATGAAATTTGGCAATTTTCCAAATTTTTTAAAACGATTTTTTAAAATTTCTACTTTCATGCGCAGAAAAGTAACAAATGCAAAGGGAGGGAGTGTACATCTTGTGCGGCTGAGGTGATAGACACACTAAAAGCCAAGGGATATATAAACTCGTTAGTGATTAGGGATATTATAGCAATGCAGTGCACAATTGTCAAATGGTCTGGTAATTGGGCAATTAATATTCAGAAATATGCCAGCTGTAAGTACAGGAAAAACAAATTTGAAAATGAACAAATGAATATGTTTACTCCATCAGGGAAATGCATGAGTTCAAAACAACACTTTTTTAACAGCATCAACAACAACATCTACAAACCCCCCTAGCGATGTCACTTTTTTCCTCAAAATTCATTCAACAACATTGAAAAGATAAACTTTTTAAAATCAATGTTTTTAAAAAAAAATCTGATTTTTTTCCAACCCTATTTCTCCCCACCCAGGAACAGAGCCCATGGTCTGTACACATCAATGAATATCAGTGAAATAGCCACAAAGAGACAATCATGTGGCAGGGTGAAAGAACACAGCAGAAAATCTACTGATGACATTCAGGAGGACACTTCTCAGCAGTTGGATGTGTTTTTGGGGGAGGCAAAAAATAGAAAAGCTCAAAAAGGTGGGTAAAGTGACTTTGGCTTTGACTTTTTTTCAACTTTGGCTGTCCCACAGAGTGAAAAATAGAAATCTGGTGGACATGGCTAAGGTTCAAATGGGATAAAGTCCCCATAATTTGAAAAGCCAATCCTGATTTGGGGGGAAGCCCCCCCCCTCACTCTCAGCCGATTCGAGACCAATCTACAATATTGGCTTGAATAATTACCCCCTTGAATAATTACCAATTAGGATTAATTCCCCCTATAAGATTAATAGGTAATAATTCCCACTAGGGTGTCAAAAATTTTTTTTTACGGAAAACGGAAAACGGAAAGGTAAAAAATGTTCACTTTACAGAAAATGGAAAACGGAAAGGTAAAACAAATTTCTGCCGGAAAACAGAAACGGAAAGGTAAAAAATTTCACTCAGCAGAAAACGGAAAACGGAAAGGTAAAAACAAACTTTCGGCCGGAAAACGGAAAACGGAATTATGAAATGCCGGAAAACGGAAAACGGAAAGTGAAATTTTCACGGAAATGGAAAAAATAAAGTGAAATTTGCATGGAAATGGGCAAATTTGCAGATGGAAAACCTGCATGCAGGTTTGCCTGTTTGGCTTTGATTGTGGTAGCTGTACATTCTGCAACTATGGATCATGCCAGTAACTTCACTTGTAGTTCAAGCTCAACTGAACCAACAAAAAATCATCAAAAGGTAGCAAAAATACACTACAACAACAATAAGAATTTAGCAAAAGTGAGCTTTAATGTAACTGAACAGTAAAAAGTATACTCAGCGGACTGTATGTGTCAAAAATTACTTTATCTTTTTTACAGATTTGGATACAGATAAAAATTATGAACGAACAAGACAACAAAATTATGAACAACACAAGAACCTGGAAGTTAAAAACACCATAGTGGAAAAATATAAATACAGATTGAAAAAAATGATAGAAAAATGCCAGAAAACTGAAAATCGAGCCAGACAATGGAAAAATGACCTGGAAAAATGGAAACGGAAAGGTAAAATTTTGTCAGCCGGAAAATGGAAAAATGGGCCGGAAAAAACGGAAACGGAAAGGTAAAAAATTTTCAGCTGCCGGAAAACGGAAAATGGCAAGGTAAAATTTTTTCGGCTGCCGGAAAACAGAAAACGGAAAGGTAAAAAAATTTCAGCTGTCGGAAAACGGAAAACGGAAAGGTAAAAAATTTTCCAGCAGAAACAGAAAACGGAAACAGAAATTTGATACCCTAATTCCCACGCTTGAAAATTTGATCAATTTGTTGTGCCCAATTTTGACAAAAATGACACATTTTTGTGTTAATAAAGCATATTTCATGAAATGGGTTGATCGAAATATGCTTGAAAAGTTTGACGAAATAATAACGCCTCCCCCATGAAAAATGCCTCCCTGGAATAGGTCCCCACTAAAAAAAGTCTGATGGGGGAATTATTCAAGCAAATACGGTAACTACAACACTGATTTTTTAGCATAAATTTTTCTCCAATATTTACAACAGACAAGTCCTCAAAAAGCCAACCCGATTCACAATCGGGTGAATTCGGACGACCGAATCGAAGGGGCGGCAGGAGACACGGCGATCGCAATTTCAATCATAAACTTGTGAAGAGACAGAGCGCAGCAGATGGATTGGGTGAGTTCGGGACCGCGGTCACTTTTTGCACTTTTTGCATTTCGTTTTTTTTTGTTTTCAGTGCAACGGCCAGACCACAAATTTATTTGTTTTTTTAATGTTTTTATAATGGCGGCCGAAACTTTTGATACCATTAACAATACCGCTGGCTAGATAAGTTACAGCTTGAAAGATAAAACATAGAAGAAAGAACTAAAAAAGGTGTATTAATCTCAAACGCTTGTTTTCAAAAAGTCAGGATTTCCAGAACAAAACCAGGTAAATACCAACACTGTAAATCACAAATCCAAGTTTTCAAAACGTATTTAATAAAAATGGTTGAACAGAATATACGGATAAAAATCTGAATACCGCAAATCCTCGAATAAGACCCCCTTGAATAACCCCCCCCCCCCCACTGTTGGTGAGGTGAGGAAAAACTCCTCCCCCGAATAACCTCCCGTCTTGAATAACTCCCCCCCTTTGGATGAAAAGGATACAATACAAACGAATATCAGCCTACAGTAGCGACAGCATATTATGTTTATGCAGTGTTAACACTTATTTTTACTGTTGTTGGACAATTAAATATTAACCTGAATTACATGAGTTGACAGACTGCATCCATGAATACAATGAATTAAATTCAAGTTTTCTGAGGAAAAAATCACTCACCCTCGAATAACTCCCCCTAAAACAACTTCACGAAAAAATAACTCCCCTGTGGCCATTTTCGAGGATTTAGGTTAGCTAAAAAATTGAGATTGGCCTTTATCAAAAGCGGAAGGTATTTGCAATAAGTTCAAGTGCATTTGCATGTATGAAAATGAACAACTGCGAACACGTAAACTGTAATACCGTATCTTCTCGAATTACCCCCAGGTCTGAGCGAGGTGGGGAAATAATGACAACCCTTGGTATACCCCCACCCAAAATGAGTGTAAATATGATGTAAATGACTAAGTGAATTATCATTTGCGTCTTTGCGTTTAAAAATTATCTATGGACGCTTATGCATTTATTTTATTCAATTTTTCTGCATCTGACTGAGTATATGGCACTTTATAAATCTTCTGATGAAATAATAACAAATTCTCACTTAAATGAAACCTAAAATTTGCTGGCTAAATAATAAAGCCCTGGGGCCAGATTTAATACTCGCTACAGATTTGTAGGGTAGGGCGCACGCCCGACAGATTTTTTAAAGTTCAGCCGCATCGACGCACATGCACCCAGAGCAAGGCGGTTCGTAAAATATATGAAACCATCCCTTAAGGTCGCCGATATTGCAATATGACGTATATCACTTCGATTTTGGCCAGGAAATCACGATATCGTCATTTCTTGGCCGTCTGCCAATTCGTATTTTTTTTTTTTGTCGGGCGGGTTACTCGCATAAGTCGCGCTTTTGTGTAGTCAGGTGGTCACTTTTTTTTGTGTTCACTGCCTACAACCGAAACCATGAGGGCAGCTACGAGAAAGAAATCTACCGCAAATCCTCGAATAAGACCCCCCTCGAATAACTCCCCCCCTTGAATAACTCCCCCCTGTTGGCGAGGTGAGGAAAAAATAACTCCCCCCCTCGAATAACTCCCCCCTTTTGGATGAAAACAATACAATACAAAAAATACAAATGAATATGAGCCTACAGCAGCGAAAGCAAATACATGCCAACCCTACCCTACAAATCTGTAGGGAGTATTAAATCTGGCCCCTGGGGGTATTTTGAGGAAATACGGTAAACAAAAACGCATGTCACGTTTAATCTCATGATATTGATTAAGAATGAAAGGACATTAATAATAACTGATTTATAAATTAATAATATTCAGATATAGAACACATCACATGACGAAAATATCTTTATAATTACCGTATTACCTCGAATTATCCCCCCCCCCCTTGAATTAACCCCCCTCGAATTAACCCCCCTCAAAATGGGCTGGGGAAATAATAAACCCCCCCCCCTCAAAATACCCCCCCTCCTGAATGATGGACATCGTGTATGCAATGTACATGATGTATTTATTACTACTAATTTAAATTGCAATGACACTTTTACGCTCATTTGTGTACAGATGTACACTTATAGCCCAAATATGACCTACTTTCTCACGCTTATTACCGTTTTTGTGTATGAAAAAGCGCATTCTTAACTATGAATTTCACGAACATTTCTGACGAAATAATAACCCCCCCCCCCCCGTCGAATTAACCCCCCTCAAATTTTGCTGGCAAATAAATAAACCCCCATGGGGGTATTTCGAGGTAATACGGTAGTCATGATTACAAAGTTATAGGTATGGCTAATCTATGCAACATATTATACATTCACATTGACCATATTTTTTAAATGGAATAATGGATAAGCATAGGTTGAGAGCAGAGGTGTCAAAAGTACCAGAGTACTGGGTAAAAAAAGCATTTAGTCCCAAAGATTTAGTGCAAAAAATATAACAAAAACCGAAAGAAATTCTTGCATTGATAAATGTGAACTGGAATATTCAGTGTGCCTGTTAATGCCTTCTCTTGAATTCAAGTGTCTTAGATTTTTTTTGTCAAATATTACAGAAAAACCCTCAATACCAGAACTTATTTCAAAATCTCAATTCCGTGACCAGAATTCCGGTATAATCCTGATCCTGATCATGAAAACTAAAAAAAAAATCCTGAATCCCCGGATCCCAAAAATTCTAAATACCAATCCCGATAATGATACGAGTGAGGAAATGATAACCCCCCAAGAAATGATCCCCCTTAAAGGATTTGATAAATTTGCCCAAATTTGACAAAAAATGACACGTTTATGTGTTAATAAAGCATATTTTGTAAAATGAGTTGATAGAAACATGATTGAAAATTTTGACTAAATAATAATACACCCCCACGAATCATTCCCCCTCCCCTCGAGTAGTAAACCCTCAAAAAAACCTGACAAAAAAAATTTTCCCAGGCGAATTATTCAACCAAACCTTTTGAAAAAATTTGGTACTTTTAACAACTCTGTGGCACACCTCTGACTAGTGATGGAAAAGCGCCATGGCGCTGGCGCCAAAGCAAAAAGCGCCATGGCAGATTTGGCGTTAGGCGCTATTTTGCTGTGGCACCAGTAACAAAATGCCTGGCGCTGGCGCGTGGCGCTAGCGGCAAAGCAAAAAGCCCGATGGCGCTTCTGGAGCTTGGCGCCATTTTGCTCTGGCGCCATTGGCGCTTGGCGCTGGGGTTCGGAAAGGCGCCATGGCGCTTTTGGCGCTTGGCGCCAAAGTTCTGGCGTTTTTTCCATCACTACCTCTGACCTCACCTAGTGCAAACATAAAAATGCAAACACAAATGAATGTGAACTAACGATGCAGCATGGAGGTAAATGCATGTAGGATTTATTGCCAACAAAAAAACACGCGAAAGAATGGACAGAGAAATTTTCTAGATTGCACATTATTTATTGCCACGAATAAAGGTGCAAAATTTTTCAGATGAATGTTTGAATTTTTGATACAGGTGCGGTAGTAAAAGAAAATTGCAAGAATAAATCGCCACCGGGGATCTGCAATGGGGGGTTGGGGGGTGGCAGATAATATGCACGAGTAGTGAGTACCGTATTTCTTCTAATAGAACGGCATACCTCCAATAGAACGGCACCTCTAATAGAACGGCAGGTTTTAGCACGTTTTTGCGCTCAGGAAAACAATAGACCGGCAGTCTCCAATTGAACGGCACCTCGAATAGAACGGCAGGTGAAATTATGTTGGGAGTGTCTGAAAAAAACAGAAATACCGTATTTCTTCTAATAGAAGAGCGCCGTTCTATTTTTTTCGTCAACTTTTTTACCTGCCGTTCTATTAGAGGTGCCGTTCTATTTTTTTCACCAATTTTTTCACAGATTTCTCATTTCAACATAGCCTTATTTTTAATGAAGCTTGGGTAGTATTTTTATATCAATTATCAGAGTATCAATTTCAGATTTAAAACCTATTTGAATGCTTTCAATGTTGTCACCAACCATTTTTTGATTTATATCTGTGTTTTGGCACACTCCCAACATAAATTCTACCTGCCGTTCTATTGGAGGTGCCGTTCAATTGGAGGCTGCCGTTCTATTGTTGTCGTGGGTGCAAAAATGTGCCAAAACCTGCCGTTCTATTAGAGGTGCCGTTCTATTGGAGGTATGCCGTTCTATTCAAAGAAATTCGGTAAGTAGAAAATGGATGTTCAGAACGTTCAAAGCATTCAAATAGCTGCTTAATGTCAAATTGATGCTCTTACATAAAAATATTGCTCAAGCTTCATAAAAATAAGGCTCATGTTCACATGAGAATTGTGTGAAAAAATTGGTCAAAAAAATATAACGGCAGCCTCCAATATAAGCAGGTAAAAAAATGATGAAAAAATAGAATGGCGCTCTTCTATTAGAAGAAATACGGTATCTCCATTACGTACAATATAACTTTGAATGAAGCTCCCTTAATAAAGGTGCCGTTTTAGAAATTTGTTATTGGCCACTTAATAAATTATAAAAAACGTTTTCTCAGCAGGGCAATAAGTCCACAAAATCCATGCCAAAAATCCATAACTCTAAATCCCCCAAAAAAATTCAGGAGAAATCTGGGAAATCTCATGTTCCCGCAAAGGCGACATCAAAAGTCAATCGGACCTGTATGCAAATCTCTGTTCGCAATGTTGGAAATGGCGTGTCTTGCCGGACGATTATTATCCCAAATATGTAAACGAATTGCATTGCAAACAGGATGATAATAAGTGCCTGAGCGGTGAGTTTTTAAAAAATATTTTTTTTCGAAATTGGACATTTTTAGAATCAGTATAAAGTGGATCACAATGCGATTTATGTTTCTGCAATTCTTGCGTCTAAGTAAATAATATCGATTGTTAATTTTCTGAAAGATTTCTTTGAGAACCTTATTCCGATCAACTCAAATACCGTATTTCCTCGAAATACCCCCCTTAAATACCCCCCCCCCCCGAAATACCCCCAGGTGTTTTTGAGCTGGGTTAAAATACCCCCCCCCGTGTGGAATTATGTACATCATGTATGCAATGTACCTACATGATGTATACCTACATTGCTCGCAGATACACATGCCTACCATATTTCCTCGATATACCCCCCTCGAATTACCCCCATCGTTTAACCCCCATCAAAAATCTCACTCTGAAAAAAATAAGCCCCCTGGGGGTATTTCGAGGAAATACGGTATACTAGTTTGTGTAGCGATGCACGTTTACCTATATATCCAAATATACCGTTTTTGGACACATTGATTGCCGTTTTTCGGTATATAAAGGCTGACTCTATACTATGAATTTCATGAATATTTCTGACGAAATAATACCCTCGATTATGCCCCCCTCCCCCTAGAAATACCCCCTGAAAATTTCCACTCTGAAAAAATAAACCCCCTGGGGGTATTTCTCGGAAAAACAGTAAGTTCAAACCCGATTCGTGAATTCTCAAGTTTGTAGATCCATTCTAAATAACACCACCCTCAAATTACCCCCCCCCAGATTACGGTTCGTGCCGGCAGACGACTCGAGAGTTGACAATTCTGCAAAACACGTCCCCCTCGAGTAGCACCCCCCAATGGCGCAGCGTGCAATTATCTGCGAATAGTGCATGCGATTGCATGGTTAGGGGTGATTCCGTACTTTACGCGTGGATTTCAAAGTGATTTTTGTTTATTTAGTGGGGATTGGGGTTGAATGGAGACTTTGGGTATGCGTACTAGTTGACAAACGGGATTTTATGGGCTGGTGAATTTGTTATAAACACATTTGAGTTGACGGGAATGACATGAGGAGTCCGGCAACTACTGTTAACGCAGAAAAAATAGTGTAGTATGGGAATAGTGATGGAAAAGCGCCAGAAAAAATGGCGCCAAGCGCCAAGGGCGCCATGGCGCCATTCGGAAAGTGGGCGCCAAGCGCCAAGGGCGCCACAGAAAAAGGGCGCCAGGCGCCAAGGGCGCCATAACGCCATTCGGAAAGTGGGCGCCAGGCGCCAGGGGCGCCACGGAAAGTGGGCGCCAAGCGCCAAGGGCGCCATGGCGCCATTTGGAAAATAGGGCGCCAGCCGCCAAGGGCGCCAGGATAAAAAAGTGCGTACAACACCATGCGTGTGCTAAAAATGTTTCTACAGTACCATTGTACGCGCATTCACTTCTTAATTCGCGTTCTCCAGGATGTAATGAACACAAACAAGGCTAGCAACAAAAAATTTTTGAATAAAATCCACATGACGAATTCAAACGCAATGGAAATTGTCATTTGACAACAATCCATTCATAACAAATAGACCTTTCCAAACAATGTTTCCTAATTGCAACGATTTAAATCCGTTTATTTATGATTTTGCAAGTTAGACAGTCCATCATTCTTGTCTTCTGATCCGTCAGACAGATCTGATGAACCGTTGGACGAAAGATTTCCACCCACTCACACCACTCCGTCCATTTTTCTGGCGAATTTAGATCATCCACGGATGCGTTTTTCATTTTTTTTTTCATTTACACAGCACTCACCGTGAAACCCTGCTGGCGCCTTTTTGGCGCCCTTCTAAAGCAGGGCGCCAGGCGCCAAGGGCGCCACGGAAAAAAGGCGCCAAGCGCCAAGGGCGCCATGGCGCCTTTCAGAATGTGGGCGCCAGGCGCCAAGGGCGCCACAGAAAAAGGGCGCCAAGCGCCAATGGCGCCATGGCGCGGCGCCCTTTGGCGCCCTCAAATGGCGCCAGCGCCATGGCGCCATTCCATCACTATATGGGAAACTCAAATGTGTTTATCAGTTTTGTAAGTTTTGCTTGTCAATTAGTGTGTGTAAATCGAATATTCTGTCGCTTTGCACGGAGTAAAACCATTATTTGATGAAAAAAGATCAACGATAAAATTTGCGTCAAGTTTCTCCACAGTTTTTCTCAATTTAAAGTTATGGTAAATTTCCGTTCAAAGTGACCAGATATTTATTTGGCGTCAGTTTTCGTTAATTGTCATTTTTGAAAAGATAGTAAATCTTGGATAATTTGGCGTCTCAAGTTAAAGTGAAAGATTCGAAATTAGATAATGATACCTATATTCGATATGATATTTATATCGCCCTATGAAAAGCTAGATGAGAATAATAAACATTTTGTCAGGGAGTTTTTATTTTTGTTTGCTGTGAGACTTCAAGTCATTTTTTAAACTCAAGCATAAACTCTGAAGTCTGAACCCTTCTGAGTTTACCGGAATGAGGTGTCTGTCAACTAGCCAAGCGCCAGAAGCGCCATGGCGCTTTTTGCTTTGACGTTAGCGCCAAGCGCCAGGCACTTTGTTATTGGCGCCAGGCAGAAATAGCGCCAAGCACCAAAAGCGCCACAGCAAAAAACGCCATGCGCCAAAAGCGCCAAGGCGCTTTCCATCACTACATATGATTAGGTATGCAGAATGTGGCCAATGGCACATAAGTAAATAATACATAGTTTATGCGTGGAATATTACACTTGAATAGCCTTCAAATGCACTTATCAATGATGTAAATGATGGTAAAGAGAGGCGCCAGCACCATGACGCTTCTACATTATTACATCCCCGGTTACCGGGTTCCCCACATTATTAGGTAAAAATTCAAGAACCCCCCCCCCCTCCAGAATTCCAGGTGTGAGATCAGAAAAAGTCAGGGATATTCGACTTACACTAAAACTTTTCTGACATAAGCGTGAGATTTTTGCGTGCAATTGCCCATTTTCCCACCTGACAAGAGTAATAATAAACAAATTGCTCCATGTAGCGAGAGAGCCCAGTTGTAACGCAGAAAACGTGTCCGGGAATCTTTTGCTAGTGGTGTGAAGAGAAGTTTTTTAGGAGAACAGGTTCTAAAAAAAAATCGGGTTTTGGTAGCAGAGGAATTCCGGCCAGTTTTTCCAGTTAGTTTATGCCAGTGCACAAACGTGGGTCACCGTGTGCTCAGCTACACTATTTACGCGGTAAAATGTTGGGTGGTCACTTTCGGACTTCGTATACATGGTGACAAGTACTCTAATTAGGTTGTAAATAGGTAGGATAATTTTTAGATAGGTGGGTGCGCTCGCCAGCAAAGAGATAGCCTTGCACTAATAATTGATTATATTTGCTTAAGTTAATGCTTCTAATTTGACACATTTACTGTGATTAATTTGGTGAAAAGAATCAATACTTGATGCGGTAAAATTACTCTGCGAGTTCTTACTCGAATGGCGCGGTGGGACACGGCAAGAAATTCCAATATCTGGAAGCTAGCCAACTGTAAAGAATAAAGAGCTGAATGCAAATAGAAATGGCTGTACCGCAAATGCAAATGTCTCTAAATGTTACATTTAGTCCTAGGCACATGAGTGCAAGCAAAATTGTATTCTTTTGATTGGTAGTTTAGATAATTTACTATGTGTAAATGGGGTAAAAGATGATAAATGGTAGGCAGTTGTGAAAATACAACCGAACAACTAGCAAATGTTGTCACAAATAAATGGAACTAGCGATGGAAAATAGGTGTCTACCTAACTTAGGCAGCAAAATGGTAGGTTCGCAAAACTGGGGAATAATTGCGGCAAAAATTAGGATTAGGTCGCAATTAGCAGTAAATAGGGTAAATAGTAGCGAAATATGCAAATAAATGCAAATAGATAGGTAAAAACATGAAATGCAAACTGCAGGGATCACTTATCACTGCAAGCAGACTTGTGAGAGCTTTTCTCAAGCTCCCGGCCGCGAATACGCTAAGCAGCCCTCTGCAGCTACACCAGCCCAGTGGCCCTTTAGGTCCAGTGACCTAGGAAAACGGAATTTGGCACACAGCCAAAAATAGCACAGAGCTAAAAATAGGTTCAGTACAGAAACAGAGTATTCTCATTGGAAGTCAGCCTGATTTTTCCAAGCAAAAAGGTTGCAGTTCAAAAACCAATTTTGCTTTTCCATTTGACATGACAGCTCCAGTTTTGTTACCTGAGTGGGCGGAGTTTAACATAGGCAGGCAAGTGATATTCATAAAACGCTTGATGCAAGTAAAATCACTAGGCATGTGTGTAAAGCCAGACAAACTCTAGTGTACGACTGAAGTTTCACCTTAATTGGCGACTTTTGCATCAACTCAAAACTGGGTACACTTTCTGTTATCATTCCATAGCTTGCTCACAAGCTACTTCCCCACCAATGCTTTCTGTCAAATGCTCAACATTTCTGCAACATGTGTGCACATTCTGTCAGTTATGCAATATGATGACAGCTCTAAATTGTTATCTTGGTCTTTTTGCTTCAGTTTTTAGCAGTTTTTAGATCTTTATCTAGGTTTTGCTTCAAATGTCTAGACAAGCCATCTTCTTGGCATGGCGCCAAGTCTAGATTACTGTAGTGCACCAAAATAGCTGTCAATAATTTCTTGGGTTGCGGTTTTACCCTTTGAAGTCAGTGTCATCAATCATCTTTGCTTAGATCTTATCTAAGCTTCTTCTTGACAGCTGACAGGTGAAAATGCAAGCTATTTTCAAATTTGGAACCTCAAATTTGAATTTTCAAATTCCAGACAAGCCAACCTTGTTGGCACCAAGCCAATTGGCTTACTGTAGTGCGCCAAATGGTGTAAACAATTCCAAGTAAATGCTAGCATTCCTTTTCTACATAGTGTTTGGCAAGCTCCATAATATTTAGCTGCATTTTATATTGTTTATATTGCGCTCCATAATATAGCATCAGCGTCACTCATTTGCGCAATGTTTTAGGCGCGCGCGCAATTCCATTATATTAGGCGCAGCTAACACCATTCTTTGGTGTTTTTTCCAACACTAGTAGGTTTGCTAGTAAGCCGCTAGTGCACTGCAGCGTGCAGCTGGTGTATCTTTTCACATCTCGATGTTTATTTTGGGGGCATTTCATAAATATGTCTTTGCACACAGCTGTTTTGGGACATATAGGCGCATGCTTTTGTGAGTCTATTTTACCAGAAATATTTCGCTGTTGAATATCAGTATTCAAGTATGCGTGTACACTGGCACTGGCTGAGCACAAGTATGCAGGTAAAACTGTAAATAAATACACTCAATGGTGCGCTTGTCACTGTATTTGCTTGTATATTTACAGAGCATGCCACTGCGCTGTCGCCAACGCCAATAGTGCCATGGCGTGGCGCCTGTTAATGGTGCCATCATCATGATGCAATTCAGTTTCTCTTTAGGTAAAACTGGGGGGGGGGAGGCTGAGCCCCCCCCCCCCCCCCCCCCGCCTGTTTGCGGGGCTCAGTGATGCCGATCCAGTTTAGGTAGTTTGTCAATGATGGCGTTGCTATTTGGCACACCATTAAATGGCGCCAGCGCCATGGAACAATGGCACTTTACTTTGCATTTGACTTTAAATTTGACACTTTACTTTACACGTTACACGGCTTGGGACTGCCCCCAGATGCAGAGCAGATTCTTTTCTTTCTTTCTTTTCTCACCATTTAGTTCATATGAAGGAAGAATATAAAAAGATTTAAGCATGTATGTTGGCGTGGGAAAATGATCCAAATATTTCAGGGAAAAAGGTTAATTAGAAAAGTAACCAGATGTTCAGTGGAAAATGTTGGGATTTTTTGACTGTCCAACATAATCGGAGACTGAACAGAAGCATATTTAAAGTTAGTCCAGAAAGTCAGACTTTTATTATTTATTAGTTATATTTTTTGATGTGAATCGAAAATATCTTTCTAATAATTATGAAGTTACCACTTTGTCTACTGACGTTATCAGTGTGCTGTTCCATGCACACACATGCATGTTCATATTTTTCATGTTAGTGTGCACACAAATACTGAAATAACATTTTTAACTCTAAAGTCTGGCATCTATTGGTGGCTCTATTTACAAGTACAAATATGGTTTTCAATGGAAGTTCAATATGGAATGGAATATAGGGAGGGCCTTAATTTTCTATACTGATTTTGGATAAAAAAGGCAATTTCTGGTAGACATGCACTAGCAATTTCACATTTCATTTCATATAAATATTTACAAGGACAGTTTCGCTTGTGCTTATTTACATTCTACACTTCAGAAAACTCTGATTTTGTGTGATGTACAACAACCTAAGCTAGACTTAAGCAGTAACCAATAAATCTCCACCCTTTAAACCCCCAAATTTAGCTGAGGAATTTACCCAAATAAAAGCACCAACCTATGAAACAAGTGTCGCTCCAGAGCACTGTCAAGCGGAAGTTCGCGGATATGGTTGGTTTCCCTTTGCAATTCAGCACCGTTGCAGAAATGTGTTTGCTTCTAAAGCCTGGAATACCAGGGTATTCTGGGGATATCTACCTACTCATTTTTTACAAAAATGTTTTTTAAATACTTTCACAATTTCAAATAAATTATAATTTGTATAAAAGTGGAAAGATTTATGTATTATTTATGTTTGTACTTTCCAAAAATACATGGTCCGGCTGAAAAGTCCCCGGGCAGTGCTCGCCATTCGCGCTAAGGGTAAGCTACAAGCATAAAATTTTTTACAGGTTTAGATGTAATGTGTTCTGAGTTTTCACCCAAAATTTCACCCCTCTAGCTCAACCCACTGCGGAACTATGGGTGTTACAATTTCGGTCATTTTGTACTGATGTACAAATGGTGCTCTAGCTCAATGCTGCTTTAAGTTGTGATCATGAAACTTTGGCTAGTGTAAGCCACCAGTGTTGGCAATGTGCCAGCACTAACCAACATTAGCTATGATATCATAAGCCTAGTCCATATTGTCATTACTGTCACTACTCTCACTACCAAATTCATCATTCTGTCTCTCGTTCTCAAAAAGTGGTTAATACAGGATGCATGCATGCTCACTGCTGTTGAACACAGGTAAAGTGTCCACTACAGATTAGTAATGAAACATAGGGAAATTTTATCCACATAATTCATTTACTGCACATTACAAAACGTAATTCAAATCACTGCCATACAACATGATCACCAAAAACATGCATCACAGTTCCCACGTTTCTTGCACATCACCCTGATCTGCATATTAATTTTACCTTAAGCAATAATGTGTATGAGAGTGTTGAATACTATCAGCTCATTGCCAACACTGGTGGCTTACACTAGCCAAAGTTTCATGATCACAACTTAAAGCAGCATTGAGCTACAGCACCATTTGTACATCAGTACAAAATGATCGAAATTGTAACCCCCACGGTTCCGCAGTGGGTGGAGCTACAGGGGTGAAATTTTGGGTGAAAACGCAAAACACCTGATATATTAACGTGTTAAAATTTAATGACTGTAGCTTACCCCTTGCGCGAATGGTGAGCACTGCCCGAGGACTTTTCAGCCGGACCATGTACAAGTATTTTGAACAACTCTGTGATTCAGTGCATGTGCAATGTCTATAGAAAAAATGTGGATGTGTGTTGTGTTTATCCTCAGAAAATCTATTCTTTGGTGGTTCTGACAAAACATCTCAATTTAATTCAGATTTATTTTGTATCACATGACATGCATGATTGTTCTGGTGAGTGGTGCTGGTATAAATTATACAGTGGTTGTATTCAGTGAGACAATTTTTATACCTCTGCCATATGCATATAGGGTATATGGAACTGCAACATAGGATCAGTCAGACAACTTGAAGTCTGCAGTACTTACATTCTAGTATTTACAGCTAAATTGATCTAAATTCAATAAAATTGGCAAGTCCATGTAGTAATTTTTGACAAAACACCATGGAAAATGGCTGCATTTGCTCACAGCCAACAGGGACACAGCACTTGGAATGGTTGACAGAAATGGTGGTTTGTGTGGCCAGGCATTCTTCATAATCAAGTAAGTGTCATTTCAGGTGACAAAAAAATGTAAAAAGTCTGATTTACACAACATCAGAATCTTTGTCTGATCACAGGGGTTGTAGGGGGTTTCCACTTTAGTATTTATGCCTATGTTTCTACACATTTGTAAACACCTTCACGATCAAGTCCGGCCCCCTATTTTTATTTTCACTTCGCATGCCCTATCTCTGGTTGTGGGGGGAGTGGAAAGCTACTGCTTGTGGGGTATATAGGTGCAACCCCCCACTACCCCTCATGAAGAAATAGGGCAGCGGCGACTCATTATAGAGGGGGTCGCTGTATACGTGAAATTTTTTTGCGGCGTTTTCAGTGTCCCGCACAGGTCCGGCCCCCAGTTTATCTCTTATGCTACTGCTTGAAAAAAGGGCGTCAGACGCCAATAACGCCACAGGAAAATGGCGCTAAGTGGTAATGACCTTCTCAAATGGCGCCAGTGCCATGGCGCCATTCCATCACTAATTCCGATGCCTCAATATTTATTCCCTATCCCAAAATTTTAAAAGGCTTTTTTGCTTTTATTTTGTGACAAACTTGACCCGCTGGTTTAGGGTGTTTTATAAAGGAAGGTTTAAGGATCCAAGTTGCGTAAAGAACTATACCCCAAAAATGTCTCCATTAGAAAATTTAGTATTGGTTTATTCAAAATAGAAAATTTTGACAATTTTTGTCCCTGTTATGGCATAATTTTGACATCATAAAGTTCAACCCAAGTAAATTTTCTAATGGAGGCATTTTAGAGGTAAATTTTTTATGCAGCTTGGAACCTTATACCCCCCTCTTAAAAACATCCTAAACCAGCGTGTGAAGTGTGTACAAAAATAAAAGCAAGAAGTGCAGTTTTAAATTTGCAAAGTTTATTTTCTTGTCTGCTGCTTAGGGGGTGTGTGTTTGTGGAATGTTTGGCCATGGCACTGGCGCCATTTCAGGTAGCCAAGCGGTGCCACACCAGGGCACCTATTTCCTGTGGTGTTATTGGCGCCTGACACCCCTTTTTCAAGCTGTAGCGCAAGAAATAAATTGGGGGCCGGACAGTGAAAACGCTACAATTTTTTTTCACATAAACACCTTCCCGATCAAGTCCGCCCCCCCATTTTTTATTTTACTTCTGACGTCCTATCTCCTGTTCTAGGACGCGCCAGAAGCTGAAACTTGGGGTAGATATTGGCGCAACCCCCCTCTACTTCGCATGAATTGAAGGGGTCGCGGCAACCCCCTACAGGGTGGGTTGCCGAGTGCAAAAAAAAATTGCAGCTTTTTTAGTGTCCCACACAGGTCCGGCCCCCACTGATTTATTTCACTGTGGGTGCCGTACCACCACCTGTGGGAGGGGTATTAATCTAAAATTTTGGGGATGTGTCGCCAACACCCATCCCCTACGATACACTGGCCAGGCGGTCTTTGGCAACTCACCACAGTGTGGGGTGCAAAGTTTAAAATTTATTAAAATGTTACTGTCCCACACAAGTACAGCATCCAATTGAATTTAAAAAAATGGACACTTTTGTGTTGTTTTAACACTAATGTGGTTGACAATGTGAAATAAGCATGAAATATCCTCTAAAAAATATCTTATCCGACCTTCAACTGCCCACCACATGAACCCCTCCCCCCAAGTGGGTGACAAAAAAATCACTTTTTACAACTTTTTCATCAGACACTTGAACTGCTGGTTTACAATGATTTATAGAGGACGGTTAAAGGTTTCAAATTGTGTAAAAAACCTTACCTCAAAAATGCCTTCATAAGAAAATTTGCTGGGGGTAAATTTAAAATTGTGAATTTTGCCTATTTTTGTTCCTGCAATGATGTCATTTTTACAATATGAAATTCACCCCCAGCAAATTTTCTTATGAAGGCATTTTTCAGGTAAGATTTTTTACACAACTTGAGACCTTTAACCCTCCCCTATAAATTATTGTAAACCAGCCATTCAAGTGTCTAATAAAAAAGTTGTAAAAAGTGATTTTTTTGTCACCCACTTGGGGGAAGGGGTTCACGTGGTGGCCAGTTTTAGGTCGGATAAGATATTTTTAGAGGATATTTCATGCTTATTTCACATTGTCAACCACATTAGTGTTAAAACAACACAAAAGTGTCCATTTTTTGATATTCAATTCGATGCTGGACTTGTGTGGGACAGTAACATTTTAATAAATTTTGAACATTGCACCCCACACTGTGGTGAGTTGCCACAAACCGCCTGGCCAGTGTATAGTAGGGGAGGGGTGTTGGCGACACATCCCCAAAATTTTAGATCTATACCCCTCCCACAGCTGGAGATACGGGACCCGCAGTGTAAGAAACCCGCAGTGTAAGAAGGGCCGGACCTGTGCGGGACAGTGAAAACGCTGCAAATTTTTTGCATGTATATGGCGACCCCCTCTATAGTGAGTCGCCGCTGCCCCATTTATTCATGCGGGGTAGTGGGGGGTTGCGCCTATATACCACCCAAGTTTTAGTTTTCCACCCCTCCCGCAACCGGAGATATGGCCTGCTAAGTGAAAAAAAAAATAGGCGGCCGGACTTGATCGGGAAGGTGTTTATATGGCAACCCCCTCTAAAATGAGACACCGCTGCCCCATTTATTCATGAGGGGTAGTGGGGGGTTGCACCTATATACCCCACAAGTATTAGGTTTCCACCCCTCCCACGACCGGAGATAGGGTGTACAAAGTGAAAATAAAAATAGAGGGCCGGACTTGATTGGGAAGGTGTTTACTTGTTGTAAAAAAGAGGCTCTGATAATGCAACATAATGGTAAATATTTTTTACTCAGTAAGACATGGGACAGAAATGACCCCATTTTTAGAAGAAAAACCCTGGGCCATCCCTAATAAGACAATTATGTCCCAAAAAGTGAAATACCTGTATCTAATTTACCTAATCCAGGTACTACTGTTCCAAAAAGTGTACCGAGACATGTCCAGATTTGCATGAAACTAAAAAAATGGGATATGTTTCCTGCGATCCCTTCGAGGCACTTGATGGGGAGGGGGCAACTGCTGACCAAGTGCACTTCAAATGCAAATGCAAATACAGACTGAATCCAGGGTGCGTAGAAAATGGCTGACAACTATGAGTCTAAAATACAATCGACTCCATAACACTGAACTTGAACACAAACTACCATATTTCCTCGAAATACCCCCCCCCCCCCCCGGGGGTGATTATTTTTAATTTTATTTGACACTTGTACCACGGCTGGCTCTATAAGTCAAGGGCATAATAAAAAATACAGAAAGAAAAGATAAAGAACTGAAGTCTAGTCGGACATTAAAGATAATTGAGAACAAATAATAGTAATAATAATACACTCAAATTTAAAGGCATAACATTGGGTTGAATAATACACATTTACAGACCTGAGCAAAGTTTTCATGCAAACAGTTTTAAAAGACTCCTAGAACGATACACCTAATATGCATAATGTATGTATATGGAATACAGACAAGCAAATATGTATGCGAGATACACAGTTTAATCAGCTATTAAAATATTTAAACTACCTAGAAAACAACCAGGGCCCCGGGTTTACGTAATAAAGTACTTGTACTACACAGTGACGAAAAATGTGGCGGTGACGCAGTGATTGTCACCGCCTGCTTTTCGGATGTCACCGCCACAAAATAACATGTCACCGCGGTGACAATCACCGCCACATTAATTTACAACCAGTCCCCGCAGAATTTTTTGATCACATTCCATCCTGAATCGAAACATAAATAAAGCCTGGGTGCCAAATTTGCATTTGGCACACATAAAAAAACATTCACGCGGCAGGCTGACCTATTCTTTGCACGCAGCGGCAAAAAAAATTCAAATTGTTTTGGTGTACATAAAAACATGGAAAGGTTAGCGTTGGCCGGGATGCGAAAGCATTTTCACATAGATTTTGGGACTGTGTTTTCCATTTCGCTTAGCTTTAGCAGTGTATTTTTGAGAATGAAAATTTTGCAGCATTTTGGAACACCGATCATTCATACCTACTTTCTTTCCTTCAAATATACCATTATTTGTTTCTAAGTATAATTTTACACATATTTGTTGTTGTTTTTCAAGATTACAACATGGCGCATGAGGAAAAGTGCAAAAAACGAAAGCAAACAAGATTGTTTGCTTTCATTAATAAGCAACTGAAAAATTCCACCGAAAATGAGTGTGAATTGACAAATATAATCAAATAATGATGAATATTCCCAATGATAAGATTGCAACTGCTTTTGTTAGGCGAATTGATGGGCGCATGGCCAAGTATGGAAAGTATTAGATATTTTGGCAGTGTATTTTAGTGGAATGATATGCTAGTCAATTTTTTTATCCCAAGTGTGTGATGAATGGCTACATAAAAACAGGTTGGATGAACTATGAACTGCTTGAAAAACACATGAATATGGGTCACTGCAAATGATGAACTATATATATAAGTAAAACATGCTATATATGTTAAACACATATATATACCTATATATATTATATACTCGTGTCACTGCCTCAAAAATGCCTGTCACTCACTGTCACCGCCAGAAATTTGGACCTTTTTTCGTCTATGGTACTACACATATCAGAGCAGGGCAGGTCAGCAGACTCTAAAGTAAGAGATGACTTGCTGCATGTGGAAGTTAAAATCCCATGCCACGTCAAGAAAATATATTTCTGCTGTACACTGTCTCCACTGTGATTGTTTCAGAGTGAGAATTTTGAGGGGGTGGGGGTTAAACAAGGGGGGTATTTCGAGGAAATACGATACAAATTGTGTTTTTGTGTCTTCACAGAATATGATGGTACACTGTATCAGCAATGCTGCATACCGTATATCCTCGAATAAGTTCCCCGGGGAGTTATGTTTTCGTCAGAGTTTTTGAGGGGGGAGTTATTCAAGGGTGGGGAGTTATTCAAGGGGGGAGAGTTATTCAAGGGGGGAGTTATTTTTTCCTCATAACTTTTAGGAAAACTTATGTGTGTATACACTGCGTAAAATATGCACTGTGTATCTGCTTTCGCTGCTGTAGGCTAACATTCTTTTGTTATTTTTGTCTCACACACTACACTGCATTTGCATTTCGTTTTTTTTCACTTGTTGCAGTATTTTCTCCACTCATCAGAGAGGTGGAGTTATTCAAGGGTGGGGAGTTATTCCAGGGGGAGTTATTTTTTCGTCAGTGCTTTTGAGGGGGGAGTTATTAAAGGGTGGGGAGTTATTCAAGGGGGGAGGGTCTTATTCCAGGATATACGGTACAGGGAAAATAATGTCAATAAACATTCAAAAGCACAATTTTTGCTACAGAGGGCTGTAACATATTGGCTAATAATACAGGGCTATCTATATCAATTCAGTTAAATATTCATTCTTATATCTTTTCCCAATAAATACATATTTTGTAGGTTCTGCGAGCCACCAGCCACTACTTGGGATGTTGTTGAGCAGGAATACGAGTCATCATGCCTGCAACGTTAGTCCCTTTCACAGCAAAAAATAGGTGTGTGGATGCGCGGTGAAGCGTCGGGAAGTGTCATCACGCCGACACTTCCCGACGCTTCACCAAGCATGCCGGTTCTTCCATCTGCAAAAATCTGTGTGAAGGCACTTCACGCTTCCTTGTATGGCGCTCCCACACACATGTGTAGGTACGGGAAGCGTGTGGATCTTCCACATTTTGGATGCATGTGAAGCGCGCGGTGAAGCTAGGTGAAGCGTGTGGAAGACACTTCACCGAGATTTTCGTGATGTCGGTGGAAGCGTGTGGAAGCTGTGTGCCGCTTCACGCGCATCCAGGTTGCTTCCACACGCTTCACGGATCCATTTTTTGCTGTGTACACCATTTATCCAGTCCACAGGGAATTGGATAGCAGAGTTGATATTGGTTATTTACATTTACCGTATTTCTTCGAAATACCCCCCTCGAAATACCCCCCTCAAAATGGACACTATGAACTTATAAACCCCCCCCCCCCTCGAAATACCCTCCCCCCTCCCTCAAAATGGACACTATGAACTTATAAACCCCCCCCTCGAAATACCCCCCCCCAAATTTAGTGTATAGAGAACGTAAATGACAAAGGCTGCGGTTTGTCATCCGGGCAATGCAGAACACACGTTCAAATGATGACTCTGTTATGTGAGAACAGTGTTTGTACGTCTGTCTACACACTTATAAATGTCTTTAGAGTCTTATAAATGGCGATTTTTGTTGCATTTTTCGATTTCTTCGTACGTTTCAGACGACATTTTAGTACTGGGATTTCAAAAAATTTCTGGCGAAATAATAACCCCCCCTCGATATACCCCCCCCCCCTCGTTTAACCCCCCTCAAAAATCTCACTCTGAAAAAATAAACCCCCCGGGGGTATTTCGAGGAAATACGGTACACTAAAATACACATAAAACTGCGTACTGAGTAAGCGTTAACATCACGTTTCCCCCCATGGACTTCTTCCCCCCGTGGTGTGTTCCATTAGCGTTATGTCCGTGCGGACATAACGCTAATGCAACACGACAAAACGCTAATGCAGCACGGACAAAACGCTAATACAACACACTCCGGGGGGGGGGGGAAGTTGTCCACGGGGGGAAAAGTACCTGTAATCCTGAGTAAGTACTCATGGGTACAGCACTTTGATTGTACCAACCCATCTGTACTTTATCATCTTGCAACAAAACAGTACACATTCTAGCGACCACAACGCAAGCACCAAGCACCACAACATCCACTACAACATCCACGACAACACCGAGGACAACACCGACTACAACATCCACAACTACAACCACGACAACACCGACTACAACATCCACAACTACAACCACAACTGAGACTACAACCACAACTGCATGTGTCGACAAAATGGAAGTGTTCGTTTGCACCAGTGGAGTCACGGAGGCAGCCATTGACCTGATAGATGACTTCTTTTTTGAAGGCTTTTGCCCTGGCAGCATCCCATTGGGTTATAACTGTGATAATTTCTTAGATTGTATTGATGGGGAAGATGAGCAAAATTGTTCCAGTTTGTTATTGATTATTTTCCAGTGTTGCAAAAAAGTATTAACGTTTACCCAGGATACCCGGACACTCTGGGTATTAACAGTTGTTAAAATGTATTTACTTTTACTCGAAAATACATACTCAAGTACTTTGTAAATACATATACATCTAATTTTAAGAAAGTACCTGTACTCATCTGTACGCGTACTTTTGAAAAGTACACGTGTACAGAAAATGTATTTTTGTCACTAAAATCGCAATTTTTTGTTGCTAAAATAAGAACATCTTGAATAAATCATATCATTTTTCGTAATAAATACTAAATAAAAACTAACAAAGTACATCTATTATGTCATCCAGTGTAAAAATGGCTCTCACATGCAAAAAAGTACTTACTCTCATATTTTTAATGAAAAGAATGCCCACTTTTACATCTTCTATGGAGACAAGTACATGCTTTTACATTTTCACAGTGAAAGAATACCCGATTTTACATTTTCCTGGGGAAAAAAGTAATTTACTCACATGTACTCATGAGTATGGGTCAAAAAAGTATTTTACATTTTCTGTATTCATGTGTGAGTAAAAAAAAGCATTTTACATAAATATACACAAAAGTTCTTATACACATCAAATACTTTGAAAAAAGTTCAGTATTTAACACAGTTCAGCACATAGCAGTGCAGTGTAGGTATATCCTTATTTATGTCCAAAAATATACTGTTCAGTCTCATTTATTACGAACCTAAGTTTTAGCCTACCTATTTTTTATGACATGCCCAGCATGTCAATAATAGTATATTGATGGTGTGTTTTAAGCACAGTATTTTTTCCAAATTCACACTGTAATTTACACACCAAAAAGGGGGCTACAAGCCTGGCTACAACTGCAGCTGACTGTGTCGACTTAAATGAAGAGTTGGTTTGCCCCAGTGGAGTCACAGAGGAAGCCAAAAACATGATGAATCAAATCTATTGTGAAGGCTTTGACTCTGGCAGCATCTCATTGAGTTGGGCCTGTGATGACATAACAGATTGCATTGATGGGGAAGATGAGCAAAATTGCTGGTTAGTAAACCGTGTTCCAGCCAAGTCTGGCAGTCGTCTCCTTGAATCCACAAGCCATAACTCCAGCTGTGGAGGGGCTAGAAGTATGAAATATTGTGTTGAAATACCCAACAGCTCCCACTCCTATGCAGAAAATAATGGAGTGGCTGAACTGGATATGCCATTCTGTGGAAAATTGGTGCAAGATGAAATAATGTGTGATCCAAATTTCTTTGTTAATTTCCAGGGAAGTGAGTGCCATCAACATAAATGTTTACATGGTTAAATAAATAATAAATAAACATGGTTAACAAAATTGTTATTATTTTTTATAGGAGTCAACTGCAGTTTTGAAAACATATTTACTTTTACTCACACCTGTCAGTTTCACCCTTAGGCGGTGTTTACAGTCAATGACTGTGTGATGACAATTTTATGATTATTTTTTGAACATTTGAACATGGGCTGAGAATGAAACATCTGATATGCTCCATCAATAAAGATTTGATCAGCCCACAACATAAGAAATACATCAAACACCACATATTTTACAATCATGCTCACTAGATCGTACCTTTTTCCTGTCATCACAGACTGTCACAGAAATTTGTTATAGGAGCCTCGTTAACAATGATGCATAGAACAAATATTGGCGACAACCTGCAACAACCTGTGATGACAAGAAAAAAATATGATCTAGTAGTCATGATTATGAAATGTTTGACATTTGATGTTTTTCCTAGGTTATGAGGCTGATCAAATCGTTATTGATCAAGCCATCACACATGTCAAACATTTCATAATCATCACAAAAAGTGGTTAAAAAATCAAGCCATGGTCATCACATGGTCATTGACTGTAAACACCACCTTAAAAATACATACACAAACTCGAGCACAGAGCAGAGTTGTTAAAATACCGTTATTTTTTGGAAAGCGTAAGCGTAAGCGTAAATACACTTTCCAAATTTTGAGTATGGATACTCAAAGCGTAAGGTATTCTTAAAATACCTGGGAAAGCGTAAAAAAAGCGTAAGCGTAAATTGTTTTTAACCAAGTCTTTGTTCAGATATTCTTACAAAATCAAGCTCCCAGCGAAATTTTTTTGACCCCCATTTGGTAGTCTGCCCTTAGATTCATTCAATTCATTGGCAATTCATTGGCAATTCATTGGCAATTCATCGGCAGAAACACTTAGTCATTGCCGCAGGCAGAGTTCACTAAGGCAGAGGCATTTCCGCTTTTTACAGTGCATTATTGCACACACACAGTCACTTCTTTTGGTACGCAGTATTTTTGGTACTTTTTCAAACGCGTAAAACCGTACTGTGTGAAAAGCTTTTTTTCGCTTTTAGTACCCAGGTAATTTGGCCGGGAAAGCGTAATAAAGCGTACGGGTATTTTATGAAAGCGTAAGCGTAAGTATAAATACCCATTTACCCGGGTATTTCGGGTAAGCGTAAATACGCTTTCGCAACTCTGGCACAGAGTAGACACATTTATGTTTCCTCCCAATAAAATACAAACAATTGTAAAATATGTAATCATGCACGCTGTATCCATCCCGTAGAACTCTATTTTGGTGACTCGTGCTTACGCATATACGGAATGAAACTATTCAATTGTGCCCGCACAATTCAAACCCCCGTCAAAGTGTAGTTGAGTTTTTTGGCATGATGCCATCCAAGCGTCGTCTGGATCTGAATAAATACAAAGCGGGAACGTTTTCTGAATTCAAAATTTTGAACGTAACAAGTATTCGTCAAAATGAATCGATAGCGTGTAACTTTTCTAAATATGAATTAGATTAAACGTAGGTAAATGTATAATCAAAAATTTGCAGCACCTATCGGCACAAAAATTGGAGTAAACAAGTGCGTAAAGAACAGCACATTTTTATTTTCCTTCTTACTATCTTTATATATTTTTTATACTAAATTCCTTTCTCATTCGCTCTACAAGAACAAAATATAACTTTCCAATTTTGTAGAATGATATGTCTGTCGACTATACATATTGACATATTCACGACCCACTGTGCACCGTTTTTCTACCGTATTTAAGATGTATCACACTTCACTGTTCAGCAGAGTTGCGAAAGTGTATTTACACTTACCCAAAATACCCGGGTAAATGGGTATTTATATTTACACTTACACTTACACTTTCATAAAATACCCATACACTTTTTTTACACTTTCCTGAGCAAAATACCCGGGTACAGAAAATGTATTTTTTTCTTTCAGATGGCCCTGTTTTATGCTTTTGAGAAAGCATAAAATAGGGTCATGTACAAAAAATAACTGCACAGTGCACACATGCAGTTATGCATTGAATGTACAAAATATGGCAAATGTACAAACTGGCCTTTGATCTCCAAACTTTGAACAGTAAACAATGGTATTCTACAGTTTCATCATACTTTTGTAAAGAGGACAAGATCAATGGAAATTCACCAGCTGGACACAAAGTCAACTGGCTTTTGCATTGACATTTGCTGCATGTCCATTCTTGCATTTAAGCAGTGTGTATCGCATTGCTTAATCAGTAAATATCAACACTGAAAAACTGCCATTATTAGTGAACTTCATACCACTACAGTATTTGCTACAGTCTGAAACGTTTCATAAAAGGCAGTAAAATGTGAAATGATGCATAAAAATGACAAATATATTGATCTAAAGGTGAAAACAGTAGTGTATTCTAATGCTCAACAGTGAGAGCTGTTTCTAAAAAAAAATTTACACTTACACTTTTTTTGTACACTTTCCTAGGTATTTTTAAAATACCTTACACTTTTCGTATCCATACTCAAAATTTGGAAAGTGTATTTACACTTACACTTACACTTTCCAAAAATACCGGTATTTTAACGACTCTGCTGTTCAGTAAGATGTTGAATTTCATTGACGCTCAGCGAAGGGAAACATAAGTGGACCAAACCTGTATAATATCATGTCTGCCGACTATAAAGAGTACGCTTTTATATACTCTAAACCAGGTAATCAACGTGTTCAAGTAGGGTATACTTGGACATATCAACGCCCATCGCTACACAAACTAATGTATGTGTAGCTGCGATGGAAACTGTGACCAATATATACATCATGTACATTGTATACATCATGTACATCATTCAATACGGGGTATTTTGAGGGGGGGTATTTTTTCCCCAGCTCAAAAACACCTGGCTGTATTTTGAGGGTGGGGGGTTTATTTTTTCCCCAGCTCAAAAACACCTGGGGGTATTTCGAGGGGGGGGGGGTTAATTCAAGGGGTGGGGGGATCTCGTGGAAACGGTATGTCAATGTCCATCGACTGCTCAACAATGGCAAAAACACACATATTAAACACATAAACTCTTTCAGATTCTGTGCTTTTATGTATGTCAGGTATAGTACCAGTTCAAATCAAATCACAGTATTGTGGGCAAATACCATAAAGCTTGAAAAAATACTGGGGGATTATTATTCGGTCAGACATTTCTGAGGGGGAACTATTCGAGGGGGGAATTATTCAACAGGGGGAATTATTATTTTGACAAAATTTTCAAGCATGTTTCTATCAACTCATTTCAAGAAATATGCTTTATAAACACAATAATGTGCCATTTTTGTTGAAATAAGGTACAACAAATTAATCAAATCTTTAAAGGGGGGGGGGGGGTTATTCAAGGGGGAATAATTATTTCCTCACTCGTCTTACAGGCATAGGGGATTTTCTGGGTAGCATTTTGGGGGGGGGAGGGTCCGCCAAAGTTCGCATGGCTATAACTTTGCAACCACTTGGCGAAATTTGACGAAAATTTAACATAATGAGGTTTCAGGTCGGGGCGGTATTGAAAATCGAAATCGACTTTATACGACCCCCCTGACCCGAGATAGGGGGGATTGACCCATTTTTCGATTTTTTTCGCCGTCGCCCCGAACACGCGAAATTTGAATGTCAATAACTCCGTCATTTCACGGCCGATTTTGTTCATTTAACTTCTAAAATGAAGAAAAATCTCTGGAGATTCCATTTTTGAGGTCATTTTGGTGATGTACAGTTGCAGTCATATCGATTTGACACAATTTATGAATGCCAAATTTTGAGCAAAATTTTTGTTTTGAACATGCTATCATATACTCTTGGTCGAGAGAAACAACATAAAAAAAAAATTAAGTCGATATCTCTTTCCGATCAAAAGTTATGGCGTTTCAAACTTTTCCCTCCCATCCACATAATAACCACATGCATGCAAATTCAAAACTCCATATCTCGGCCATTTCTCAGCCGATTTTCACTGATGAACACTTAAAATGATCAGAATAACATGTAGATATCATTTTTAGGACCAAATTATCCGTATATTTCAGCAGATTTCCGATACAAGAAAATAATGCAAACTCTTGAATTAAATTGCCATAATGAAAATGCATACAAATAAACTGTAGATAAAAATCATATCTACATGTTATTCTGATCATTTTAAGTGTCCATCAGTGAAAATCGGCTGAGAAATGGCCAAGATATGGAGTTTTGAATTTGCATGCATGTGGTTATTATGTGGATGGGAGGGAAAAGTTTGAAGCGCCATAACTTTTGATCGGAGAGAGATATCGACTTAATTTTTTTTTATGTTGTTTCTCTCGACCAAGAGTATATGATAGCATGTTCAAAAAAAAAATTTGCTTAAAATTTGGCATTCAGAAATTGTGTCAAATCGATATGACCGCAACTGTACATCACCAAAATGACCTCAAAAATGGAATCTCCAGAGATTTTTCTTCATTTTAGAAGTTAAATGAACAAAATCGGCCGTGAAATGACGGAGTTATTGACATTCAAATTTCGCGTGTTCGGGGCGACGTCGAAAAAAATCGAAAAATGGGTCTTTTTATAGACCCCCCCTATCTCGGGTCAGGGGGGTCGTATAAAGTCGATTTCGATTTTCAATACCGCCCCGAC